>SNQJ01S0102201.1:16629-29914 GCA_010110895.2 Picea sitchensis
GGATCAAAGCCTAGTCTAGCCTAATCTAAAGCCAACAAAACAATCTTCAAACCCACACTGCAGCAAATTAACACTAAGGATTCATCACTAAGACGTAGGAATACTTAGTTCTATAAAGGATTAGATCACAGTCTTTCATGCACTCAGGGTGATGTTCATGTGATTAATCATAGGTAGCTTACTTAAGTTTCTTGTCCTCCAATGGATTCCAATAGTGGTTATCTAAGCTACAAGAAAACTAAATCAAAGCAAACTAGATTAAAAGATTATGAAGACAATTTGAAAATGACTTGTAAACAAATGAAACTAAAACTCCAAGACAATTCTTCAAATGGGTACAACAAAAATGATGAAATCTACCTAACAAAATAATGGATCTACCAAATGAATGAAAATATGTAACAATGATCTATATAAAGAGGAATAGATGGAAGGAAATGCACTCTATGTTTTCCATGTTCAATGGATTGTAGATGTGATAAAATCTTTTAATTAATTACAAGAACATAATTTTAGAGTGAAAGTAGAGGAATATAAGAATAATGGTTTTAACTCTTTGTGTTTTATATATTATTGGACTAATGAGAACAATTCACAAAGAATTATTTAGAGCTAGAATGGAAATGATCTACCTCTGTAACCAATCTTGAAATAACTCAAATCTGGGCGCAATTGATTAGAGAGGGTTTATGTTTATGGATGTAATGTTGGGTATGATGGAATTGAGTTCTTGTGAATGTAAGTTGATGTATGTTTTAATCAATTTGTATGAAGAAAATGGAGGCGTGGTTATGAGAGAGAATAGCAATGGGATAACAATGAATTGGAAGAGGGAATCATGGTCAAAGTGTAGTGAGTTTGGAAAAATGACATGGATGTAAGTTGCAATGATGATTTGGGAAATGCAATCAGTAGAAACGAAGTATTTAGAATAGAGATATGAAGCCCGATGTGAATGTGGGTGGAGACATAATTTACGGTGATCTTGAACATGTACTCATACTCTGAAATCAAATTGCACATACTACTGGAAATAAGTGTGTTAGAACCTAATAAACATGAAATAGAGAAGCAAAAGAAGGAAGTGGTAAATACAATGGGATATATGGAACATTATTGCATACACTTGAAGAATCAATCATGAGTATTTAATGAACCTGAATTCATAAAACTAAATCAAATTGCAATCACACAAAGGATGAATTGAAATTAAAATGTAAGTAAATTAGAAATGCAATTAACTAAATCCTAATTACTATGCAAATTAAATAATAAAAAAAACCAACACATACCAAGTTGAGGGGGCCCTACCTTACCTAGCATGTGTGTGTAGAGAGGCTTACAGAACCAAGGAGTAATCATGCTCAATGACTCATAACATCAACACTTCCTTATTCAATTCAAATTCAGAAATTAACAACACCTTTCTTATGAATCCAAATCTCTCCATATCAGAACATACTAACATAATGATGATAATCATTCTTCTCCTCCCTCAGTGTCATGAGGCTTATTTATACATGAAGAATCATTGAGGAGTGGATGGGACCAAATCCCAAAGCTCTGATTTCAAAATTTACCATTTTAGATAAAATCCTCAAAAATATGGGTTTTATTGCAATTTGGGCAGATTCGAGTTAACCCCCCACCCGTATCTTCCAAAAAATTATAATTTTGAAAAACTGCATGTGACTTACTCAATTTTCCATATTCTGGACAAAACCCTTTTCGTAGAATTTCTAGATCTGATTCCATATGCATGAAAATCGAGGTGCAAGTTGGAAGTTTGGGATTTTCACTAATTTTAGCAGAATCATTCCCCCTGATTTGGAGGTCCACACATGTGAGCTGGGTGAATTCTACCTCACATGTCTGCATGTAAATGTGGCTCTGGAAAAAAACCCATGTACCCTATTTTCCTCTAGAATCTTTCCAAAATTTCGAATTATTTCTAGTACCAGATTAGCACAGTTGGTACTAGATTAGAACAGTTGGTACCGGATTAGAACAATTAGTAACAGAATCTTGTAGGCTGGGGTTTAGTACCAGATGAACACATTCGTGACTATGGGTACTAGACCAACGTGATGGTAGTACTGGATGGATCTAGTACCAGAATAGGCACAATCTGGTACCGGATGAAGCTGGTACTGGAAGAGGCAAAGAGCTGGTACCAGATGAATGCAAAGGTAGTATCGGATCACTGAAGAGATATGTTGGGGCTATATATATTCTATATATATGCATTATTAATTATCAACGATGGCTCGTAATCGTCAAGTTGCAGGTGCAGGAAATGAAGCATCAGAGCCTAGTCTATCCTAATCTAAAGCCGACAAAACAATCTTCAAACCCACACTGCAGCAAATTAACACTAAGGATTCATCAATGGGACATAGGAATATTTAGTGCTATAAAGGATTAGATCACAGTCTTTCATGCACTCAGGGTGATGTTCGTGTGAAAAATCGTAGGTATCTTACTTAAGTTTCTTGTCCTTCAATGGATTTCAATAGCGGTTAGCTAAGCTACAAGAAAACTAAATCAAAGAAAACTAGATTAAAATATTATGAAGACAATCTGAAAATGACTTGTAAACAAATGAAACTAAAACTCCAAGACAATTCTTCAAATGGATACAACAACAATGATGAAATCTACCTAAAAAAATAATGGATCTACCGAATGAATGAAAACTTGTAACAATGATCTATATAAAGAGGAATAGATGGAAGGAAATGCACTCTATGTTTTCCATGTTCGATGGATTGCAGATGTGATAAAATCTTCTAATTAATTCCAAGAACATAATTTTAGAGTGAAAGTAGAGGAATATAAGAATAATGGTTTTAACTCTTTGTGTTTTATATATTATTGGACTAATGAGAACAATTCACAAAGAATTATTGAGAGCTAGAATGGAAATGATCTACCTCTGTAACCAATCTCGAAACAACTCAAATCTGGGCGCAATTGATTAGAGAGGGTTTATGTTTATGGATGTAATGTTGGGTATGATGGAATTGAGTTCTGGCGAATGTAAGTTGATGTATGTTTTAATCGATTTGTATGAAGAAAATGGAGGTGTGGTTATGAGAGAGAATAGCAATGGGATAACAACAAATTGGAAGAGGGAATCATGGTCAAAGTGTAGTGAGTTTGGAAAAATGACATGGCTGTAAGTTGCAATGATGATTTGGGAAATGCAATCAGTAGAAACAAAGTATTTAGAATAGAGATATGAAACTTGATGTGAAGGTGGGTGGAGACATAATTTACGGTGATCTTGAACATGTACTCATACTCTGAAATCAAATTGCACATACTGCTGGAAATAAGTGTGTTAGAGCCTAATAAACATGAAACAGAGCAACGAAAGAAGGAAGTGGTAAATACAATGGGAGATATGGAACATTATTGCATACACTTGAAGAATCAATCACGAGTATTTAATGAACCTGAATTCATAAAACTAAATAAAATTGCAATCACATAGAGGATGAATTGAAATTAAAATGTAAGTAAGCTAGAAATGCAATTAACTAAATCCTAATTACTATGCAAATTAAATAATAAAAAAGACCAACACATACAAGGTTGAGGGGGCCCTACCTCACCTAGCATGTGTGGCTAGAGAGCCTTACAGAACCAAGGAGTAATCATGCGCAATGACTCATAACATCAACACTTCCTTATTCAATTCAAATTCAGAAATTTAGAACACCTTTCTTATCAATCCAAATTTACAACACCTTTCTTATAGGCATACTTCAGTTCTCTCCTTCAGTCAACATGCACCAGTTCCACATAGTCCACTTTTAGCTTGCAGAAATTTTGTGTGCTAATGAGAGTTTGCATGAGGACATGCAAACCATCAGGTTTGGGGGTGAGAGAGAAAGAAATAAGGAATCTCATAAGATCAGCATTCATCAACTCTCTCTTAGATATCCATCAGTTCTCAACCTTGCCCCACTTCATCTTCGAATTTCAACAGTCTACATCATGATTTTACAGAAATTTCATCCTGTTCAACATAGTTTACACTTCAACATGCATTAGAATTCAAAGCAAGGGTAAATTGAGGTAAAACTGGTACAAATCTTTTTAATTTACTAAAAACTTGAAAAGCATGATGCATAACCACTATTACCCACTCCACACTCCACTATGCATTATCACGACTACTCAGTAAACCCTCCATCTTCACTCCACTTGTCATAATGAACAATATACATTGATGATAAGACCAAGTAATGAAAATGAAACACTTGGTATACAAATACAAAGAAACATCTATAGTGTCTTCTCTTTGTACATCATAAAGAATTCTTAAGCCATCTCAAAGAGGATGAAGTAGTTGTTGCCTATCCAAGAAAAGAACCACAAAGTAAATATTGGTCTTAAAATTGATGTGCAAGTTCATACGACCACCATCACCAATATTTTATAAACCATTCTCCATATGCACATCATTGTCCATCACCCTAATACCTCATCCACTGTTTTTTCTCCATTTTTATGATAATTTTGTTTCTCTATTTGAAATCAATCTGTGGCAGTTTCCAAAGTGTCATTCCACAAGAACTAACACCTACACAAAAGAAACAATGTCATATAAATCTATAAGTAGAGTATCATAAGTTATTCACCTTGTTTGCATGAGGAAATGCAAATCCTTAGGTTTGTGGGTGTGTTGAGCTCCAGTTTTGTCATACTTTCCACCATACAAATACACTCATCATTACACCTTCTCCCTGCATTTCATCCATAATATATTGCTAATTACACCATAAACCTCCATTATCTCTTGTTATTCATCTTGTGTGGTTAATAAATAATTTTCCATATTTTTAGTGATTAAAAGGATGATTATACAATAGTTTTGTCGATGATGGTTTAATCCTATGTTTCTATGTCCAAGCAACATGTTTATGTACTGTTCAGGTTCCAGTATATGCAATATCCATGTTCTGGTACCTGTATTGTTCCTGTTCTGGTACCCGCATTGCAGGTCATCCAATACTCCAAGTCATCCGATACTAGAAGGTTCTACAATCAACCGATACCTCCACATTCATCCCGTACCCACACTACATGTCATCTAATACTCTACAGTGATCTGGTACTACCTTTGCATTCATCTGGTACCAGCTCTCTGCCTCTTCCGGTACCGGCTTCATCTGGTACTAGATTGCGCCTATTCTGGTACTAGCTCCATCCAGTACTATCATCACATTGGTATGGTACCCATAGTCGTGACTCTGTTCATCCGATACTAAACCCCTTCCTACAATAGTATGGTACTAATTGTTCTAATCCGGTACCAATTGTTCTAATCCAGTATCAATTGTGTTAATCTGGTACTAGAAATAATTCAGAATTTTGGAAAGCTTCTAGAGGAAAATTGGGTACATGGGTTTTGTCCAGAGCCACATTTAAATGTGGAAATGTGAGGTAGAATTCACCCAGCTCACACTTGTGGACCTCCATCTCAGGGGGAATGATTATGCTAAAATTAGTGAAAATCTCAAACTGCCAACTTACACCTCGATTTTCATGCAAATGGCATCAGATCTAGCAATTCTATGAAATGGGTTTTGTCTAAAATATGGAAAATTGAGTAATACATGAGAAATTTTTCAAAATTAGAATTGATTTGGAAGATATGGGTGGGGGGATAACTCGAATCTGCCTAAATTGCAATAAAACCCAGATTTTTGAGGATTTTATCTAAAATTGTAAATGTTGAAATCAGATCTTTGGGATTCGGTCCCATCCACTCCTCAATGATTCTTCATGTATAAATAAGCCTCATGAGACCGAGGGAGGTGAATAATGATTATCATCATTATGTTAGTATGTTCTCATATGGAGAGATTTGGATCCATAAGAAAGGTGTTGTAAATTTCTGAATTTGAATTGAATAAGGAAGTGCTAATGTTATGAGTCATTGAGCGTGATTACTCCTTAGTTCTGTAAGCCTCTCTATCCACACATGCTAGGTGAGGTAGGGCCCCCTCAACCTGGTATGTGTTGGTCTTTTTTATATTTATTTAATTTGCATAGTAATTAGGATTTAGTTAATTGTATTTCTAGCTTACTTACATTTTAATTTCAATTCATCCTGTGTGATTGAAATTCGATTTAGTTTTATGAATTAAGGTTCATTAAATACTCATGATTGATTCTTCAAGTGTATGCAATAATGTTCCACATCTCCCATTGTATTTACCACTTCCTTCTTTCACTTCTTTGTTTCATGTTTATTAGGTTCTAACACACTTATCTCAGGTTTCATATCTCTGTTCTAAATATTTTGTTTCTACTAATTGCATTTCCCAAATCATCATTGCAACTTACAGCCATGCCATTTTTCCAAACTCACTACACTTTGACCATGATTCCCTCTTCCAAATCGTTGCTATCCCATTGCTATTCTCTCTCATAACCACGCCTCCATTTTCTTCATACAAATCAATTAAAACATACATCAACTTACATTCACAAGAAATCAATTCCATCATACCCAACATTACATCCATAAACATAAACCCTCTCTAATCAATTGTGCCCAGATTTGAGTTGTTTCGAGATTGGTTACAGAGGTAGATAATTTCCATTCTATCTCTCAATAATTCTTTGTGAATTGTTCTCATTAGTCCAATAATATATAAAAAACAAAGAGTTAAAACCATTCTTCTTATATTCATCTACTTTCACTCTAAAATTATGTTCTTGGAATTAATTAGAGGATTTGATCACATCTGCAATCCATCGAACACGGAAAACACAGAGTGCATTTCCTTCCATCTATTCCTCTTTATATATATCATTGTTACATATTTTCATTCATTCAGTAGATCCATTATTTTGTTACGTATATTTCATCATTTTTGTTGTATCCATTTGAAGAATTGTCTTGGAGTTTTAGTTTCATTTGTTTACAAGTCATTTTCAGATTGTCTTCATTATCTTTTAATCTAGTTTTCTTTGATTTAGTTTTCTTGTAGCTTAGCTAACCACTATTGGAATCCATTGAAGGACAAGAAACTTAAGTAAGCTACCTACGATTAATCACATGAACATCACCCTAAGTGCATGAAAGATTGTGATCTAAGACTTTATAGCACTAAGTATTCCTATGTCCCAGTGATGAATCCTTATTGTTAATTTGTTGCAGTGTGGGTTTGAAGATTGTTTTGCCAGCTTTAGATTACGCTAGACTAGGCTCTGATCCTGCGTTTCCTGCACCTTCAACTCAAAACTTACGAGCCCAGGTTGATAATTAAATGTGGGAATTAATAGTGCATATGTATAGCCCCAACAATGTCTTTTTACTAAGGAAATATGTACATGATCATAACCATGTTATTGATTGGTGTCTGATTCAGGTAGAGACAGAGGGATATTTTCAGGTTCAGTCGATGCAGGTATTGGGCATAAAAGTCAAAATGCTCCAGAATCGAGTTATAGAGATGGTAAAATTTCAGTGGACCTGCTACGGTCCTAAAGATGCTACCTGGAAGCATGAAGATGCCATGCGGGCAAAGTACCTGTAACGTTTTGAATAAATTTTAGATTTTGATCTCTATTTTGTATATGCACTGAGGACAATGCCAAAAGAAGGGGGAGGGCATGTAACACCCCAGGTTTTAACCCCCATTTCAAATAATGTATTGTTACAATGCGGAGAGGCCATAGTTCCCAAACAATTATTAAAAGGTCAGTGTGCCAAAGACATGTATTGTTTTTATCATTATTAATAATAAATACATGGTTGGCTGCTAGACAGACAAGGACTAGAGTTATAGAGGGATATGATTCCACAAGAGAGGGAGCTTGAGGGGGATAAGTGTTTATTCTTATTTTAATTACCCTTTTTTTCTAAGGAAGGGGATCGATTACATGAGCCTCTTGGGAAAGGCCAGAATATTCTTGATTTCCCACGAGGGATACTTAAACCCGTCACTGGTCTGATTGTGGTTTTGGTCATTGGTTGATGGTCGTTGTTCATTGGTCATTGGCTCATATGATCCTTCTCTTATGAATTTCCTACCATTCTTTCCCTCGTGCCCTTCCATGCACTCACTTACCCATCCATTGATCCATCATCACCTGCGTCTTGGCTTGGTAAAGGGAAAGGAACTGTTGAGAATTAGCAATGGGATAATTGGTTGTAATGGTTGTTGGTGCAATCCAGCCATGACTTGGAGCCTGCATGTCTGAGATGCGTTGGCATGTGCTTTGTTTTGCTCACAACGGTGAGTCCTGAGAGTTCCATCATTGAGATTGTGGACCAGCTTTGTTGGAAGCCCAAAATAAAGGAGAGGGACTGCGTGGAAAAGAAGGGTGGAGGTCCATTCTCTTGGGTGGTAAAGGCTGGGTAGAATATATCTGGGTACTTGGATTGTTGTGGGTGATAGGAAACCTATGAGATCTTGAGAGATGACTGGTTTGGGAACCCAAGTACACTCTACAACTGTCCTTGTGGATTCATAGCCCTGGATCAGGGGTGAAAATGTTGTTGATATTTGGAGAAGTGGTGTCTACGGTTGGGTGGAACATCCTTGGTGTGCAGCCAGTTGGTGTCACCTTTTATAAATATAGTTTCTCTCTATTGTGATATTATTATCTATGTATGAATTTATTCCACTTTGTATTTTAATTATCGTTTAACTAAATCTTAGATTATGCATGCTTGCTGGATATTGTTGTGCATGTTGCTAAATCTTGTATCTTATGTGTTCTTATTAATGTGAGAAGGTATCAATAATATTACGAAGTCCAAGGGTGGGTGTTGGCCCTTGGTTATGGAAGGAAGTGAATATCGAGTAAGAAAAGGTCAAATGCGAACTGCGCGGGAGACACAGTGACTATCACTAGGTCGAAGTAAGCAAAAGAGAAGAAAATATGGAGTGAAGTACGAAAAAGAAAGCCATTGAATGAGGAGATCAAGGATGACAGATCATCAAGAGAGAAGAATCATAGACAGCTCAACAAGCAGAGAAATCCACCATTGGATGTTTTGGAGCATTGTACAAGAAGGGAGGAAAGACAGGCTAGCAAAGTCCTGAAAAGGCGAGTCAAGTTGTCCTAGAGTTTTAGACACCTAGGGTTTTGGGTAATTAGGTTTTTAACACCTAGGTTTCGACCTAAGGCTGTTAGTGAGGGACTATAATGTATAAATAGAGGTCAAGAGGACCTAGGTCGGGTCAGTACTAGTGTTGGGTATTGATATTGATTGTTGTTGGTTGAGAGATTATTGTACTGTGAGAGAGAGGAGTGCTGAGAGTGAGAGCCTTCTGGTATTGTAAGATCTTCAGCTAGGTGTGAATATCAATTCATGTAACTAGGTGCATAGGAGGGTGGGAGATAGAGAGAAGAAGAGAGAAGATCTGCTGACTAAGAATGCAGATCAAAACTGTAAGATTTATCTTAATATATCATAAGCATAGTTCTGTAGACATAGCCCTAGAGAGAGGGTGAACCACATATATTTGTTGTCGTATGTGTGATTGATGCCTAAATCTCCGTCATTGTTATACTATTATTTGCATTATTCTGTTAGATTAGATGTATAGCTGGACATAGTAGATCTAGATGATAAGGGATATATGAATGTTGCATTATTGTTGTATTAGTTCCACTTGATACTCCCCTAGTTGTAGACATCTTTGTCCTACAACCCCCCTCTTAGCTGCTTCAGGTGAGACTACATCTACTTCATAGGTGTTTCTGAAAGGGCCAATAGCTAGGGATTTTTTGTGCACTCTTCAAGTGAACCCTAGGTTTGCCCCTGTGCCAACAAATGGTTTCATTGCTAGGACAGGAATATTTTTAAGGGAATGTCAAGGTGGTTCCCATCAAAGACCGATATTCAAAAGTGGATAGAGGATCGAGAGAGGGACTTCGTTGAAGCCCAGAACAAGAACCCTAAATTGAGTACTGAAGATTGGATACAAACATACATTTTCACTGACATTCACAAGATCTTCTTTGGGGGAATCCACCAAGAGTTGTTTGAATGGTTGGCTAGGTTAGACGATACCCATTTTGAGATTAGATCTAGACCTCTTGTGGTTTGGATGCTAGCACTGATCCAAAATATTAAGAGAGTTGACAAAGATGTATTCAGAGTAGTAGATCATTGGTTTGATAGTACCATTGGAGGGTATATCACCGAGTTTACTGTTGACAGAACAGAATCGTATAGCCAAGCCGAGAGATACTTTTTCAAAGGACCTAGAGGAAAAAATTTTCACTTTCTAAAGCTGAGAATCAAGATGCTCTTGCATGAAAAACACATCTTGAAGATACAGTAGATTGGTTGAACCTAAAAGGGCTAATGTTCAAGATCTCAGATAGCGACAATGACACAGAAATAGAACATACGCGCAATGGGAAAGTATTCTGAGGGGTTCACCTTGAGAACTTGTTTAAGAAAAGCTATGGAGAAGAGGGTTTGTACAATGGAGAAGAGGTAGATCTAACCGACGAAGAAAATTCAGAGCCCACCAAAACAGAAGAAGGGGAAGTTGAAGAACTTTGCCAAAGTGAGCCAGGAACCTTAGGAACTATGTGGACTACTGAAGTAAGTAACATTAATCTTCCTATTATCTCAACAGTACTTAGCAGTCATAATAGTCAGAACAGTTAGAACCACCAAAGTCCTCAGAGCACTGTTATTGTTAGCTTAGAATCTACTCGGAAAAGAAGCCTAGTTAGCTCTATGGAAGATGAAATGAGGATCCCTTTCTTTAGAGGAGATGGATCTGAAGATCCAGATCAGCATTGGTTTCTGTGTGAAGCCATATATAATATTAAAAGTATCACTGACGAAGCCATCAAGAGAACCCAGTTCAACACTACACTAAGGGACTGTGCACTAAGTTGGTACATGAAAATCATCCAAGGGCTAGCACAGCCTAAGCCACTGAACGAGATCAAGAATTCGTTGATTGTAGAGTTTAAGAAACCTAATTTGGAGTCACAATGTATTACAGAGCTAAAAGATATCAAACAAAAGGTAGAAGAACATGTTTGGGAGTTTGACCAGAGATTCAAAACCCTAATAGGCCGATTAATTTTTCAGATCCCCGACGAACAGAACAAAGTATGGTTCATCGCTACACTGTTACCACACATTAGAGTCCCTCTAATGTAGCAGAAGATTGCATCACAGGCAGAAGCTTTGGAAATCACCATGAATCTTGAATCAACACCTATGGGAGAATCTAGCTCAGGCATGAGCCAAATCTTGAGCCAGCTGACTAGTTTGTCTCTGCAAGTCAAGGATATGAAGAAGGACAAGGGGAAGGACAAAAGGGAAGATGTTTGGTGTGTGATATGTATATCAAAAGGTCTTGATAAGGAAAATTGTCCCTTATTCCTTGAGTATTTGGCCTCAGGAGCGCCGAGCCCCTTGAAGCAAGTTAACCTGCCCTGGTGTGATGTGTGCAGAAATAGGAATCACTCAGGTGAGTGCTATTACATGCAGAAGTATGTTCAGATACCCATAAAATTATACTGCACATTCTGTAAATTAGTAGGGCACGATGATCGAGATTCTATAGCTTACGATCTCATGCATGAGAGGTCGAGAGACATATACAAGATTAAAGGAAAAGTACAACACAAAGGAAATACTCCACAGTACAACTCTCAAGGGAGAGTAAACTTCAGTCCTCATGGTGGATATAGAGGATGAGGACGATGAGGAGGTATGGGCTGAGGCCAAGGAAAAATAATATGTTATAACTATGCACAACCAAGACACTTAGCAAGGGATTGTCAGAATCCTTGCATAACCTGTAGTTATTGTAACTCTTTTGAGCATGTCATAGAAGAATGCCCTATGCTACTGACTAAGCTTCAAGAAAGACGAGGACCCTAGCATAACCCACAAGTAAAGTTGATATATGTTGAACCTCGTGGAACCAAACCTAGAGTCGTTGTCATTACTCGAGGAGGCACTGCTACAGGAGAGGATAGAACAACCCAAAGAAAGATTGTAGAAGACTCAGGTATCGTGAAAGATGAGGATAAGACTTAGGCTTTTGATGTAAAGAAAGAAAGACAAAACTTTGAGGAAACAAGATAGGAGTTCAAGAGGAACCAAGGATCCTCATCTAGAACACAACCAAAAGTAAAAGAGTATGGAATGCCTCAGGAATTTGATCAATCAATTGTGCATAAAGAAGGAAAAGAGGAAAGTATGCTCATTGATTTTTTGTACACTTGTCTTAAAATTAATTCAAGATGAGAAATCTATACAAGAATTACAGAACCTAATCAGGTAGTATGAGCTAGGAAAGGTAGACCCCTTGCTAAATAGGGCAATACACCATATTGGTAAGAAAAGAAGAACAAGCAAAAATTACATTTGAATGCTCAAATAGGAGAGTATGATATAGACTATGTGGTCCTCTACTTAGGGTTGGAGGTCAACATCATGACGAAGAAAACTTAGGCACTGATGGGAAAACCCAAGCTAATATACTCCCCTATTAGGATTCACATGTATAATCAGCAAGTTGTCAGCCCATTTGGATGATTGGAGCATGTCCTCGTGGACATCGACGGAGTTAGAACCTTTTCAGACTTTGGGGTAATTGAAACTGTTGATGATAGCTGCCCTTACCCTGCATTACTAGGAATTGATTGGGCATTCAATAATTTTACTATGGTCGATTTAAAGAAAAGTTTCATGACGTTTGAAGGAGATGGCCTTAGGGTCATTGCACCCTTAGATCCATATGAATTTTGATGGTATACAAAGCCCATCAGAGAAGAAGACTACGCATATGAGCTGGAAAACATCTATAAATTAACAGCCAGACAGCAGGATTATATCAAATCTACTGTCGATGTGAATCTAAGCTGGTGAAGTGATAGCATGTGTTCATCATATTCATAAGAAGCACTGGAGAACTGGTAGAACCAGTTGTATGAAGTTGCAAGATACCAGATATATAAAATATGCAGAACAGAAATAAAATGCTAGGAATGGCAAAATAACAGTAAAATATCCAGCATAATCTTCACAATACATAGAAATAATATGCGAAATAGCAATAGAAAAGCACTTTGATTCAGAAAGAAATGTTCACAGGCCTCTTCGAGGGGGCAACCTCTAGTCAAGTAGCACTCTGTTACAATAATCTCCAAGCTAGGGTTTTCATACCCTCAACTCTTATTTATACTAAATATGTCTATTAAGAGAAGCATCTAGAGGAAGATCCTTCTAGAAGCGGAAGCTTCTATTAGGTCTTCTTACATCCGCCTT
>SNQJ01S0102201.1:29924-60552 GCA_010110895.2 Picea sitchensis
AGATCCTTCTAGAAGCGGAAGCTTCTATTAGGTCTTCTTACATCCGCCTTATTCTATTTTATTGAAAGGTCTTATTAATATTGACCTTTATTACATCCGAATACATTGATCTACCTATGTGCGGGTTAGGACCTTAACAGAAGTATCCACAAGGATATTTTCTTGACTGACCAAAGAAGTCCGCTGGATTGGTACAACAACAAGTAACTTACCTACATTTGATGGTCTGAATCCTTTAGAATCCTTCTTGATGGACTTTGAAACAATTGTACCAGCACAACAGAGGCTATTGTCTATGGACGAGGCTTTGAAAGCTACACCAGCAAGATGGTGGGGGACACATAAAAGCAATATCACAGACTGGACAGAATGTCGAAACTTGATGACAGCGCAGTTTTCAACACAAGTAGGAAGCTGCGAAGTGAGGTACACAGGTCGAAGTTGCCCGAAGGACCATTTACGAAGTTGCGAAGAGGCTTGGAGTGACATTCCTTGAGAACAATGGGTACACATATTCATTAACACGTTGGACACGACCCCTATTATCTGGTACCTTCAAGCTAAGTTGCACCTTATCACCGCAGATTGGGAAGGTATGCTTCATAATTTTGTAACCATCTTTTTGTTTGAAAGTGAATTTCCCACAGTAGATCAAGCATTAAATATTGTGAGTTAGAAAGTATTTAAAGAGTCATCTAGCCTCCCAATGGAGCAAGAAGAGAATGAATGGACTATGTCATTCCAGAAATTACAAGGATGTTACAACATTAGTGTCGACGAAGATGATGATTTGAGGAAGGTAAACATTGCTAAGACAGAAGGCCACATGAATGTGGAAGGACCAGGAGTTGAACTTCCATTCATTGGACAGTCGATCAAGATAAATAAATTTAATATTGGGACATAGGAGACACTGAAGTTTGCCAATGTCGGAGATTACTAGGATGCTTCTACCATTGACAAAATTACAGAATTACTGCACGAGTATCAGGACTTGTTTCTGACCAAGTTCACTGATATGAAGGGTATCAAAGGACCTATGGGAGAAATGAGAATACCTTTGAAATGAAATGAGAAGCCAATCAAGCAAAGACCCTACACATTGAACCTGAAATATAAGGAAAAAGTGAAGATTGAGCTCGACAGAATGCTGGAAGCAGGGATTATTAAACCTGTTGAAGAGTCGGAGTGGATCAGCCCTATGGTAGTACAAGACAAGAAGACAAGTGAGATCAAAATATGTGTGGACCTCAGAAATCTGAACGATGCATGTTTTCATGACCCCTTCCCTACACCATTCACAGATGAAGTATTAGACAATGTGGGAGGCGAAGAGGTATATTCTTTTACAGATGGGTTTTCAGGATACCATCAGATCCAGATTGCCAAGGAGGACTGCCACAAGACTACATTTTCCACAGAATGGGGATCCTACAAATACACAATAATTCCATTTGGATTGAAGAATTCCCCAGCCATCTTTTCTAGGGTGGTGGTTGAAGTGTTCAAAGAATTTTTGCATAAGTTTTTAGAAGCCTATTTTGATGACTGGATTGTTTTTAGTTTGCTGAAAAATCATGTTGAATGTCTAAGGCTAATGTTGGATAAATGCAGGCAATGTCAAATTTATTTGAATATGTAGAAGTGTGTATTCTTCTCACCATTTGGAGTATTATTAGGTTATATTGTATGCAAGCAAGAATTGTTGGTGGACCCATCCAAAATTTCAATTATAATTGATTTTCCACCTCCTACCTCAGTCAAACAACTGTGCACTATGCTAGGACATACTAGCTATTGCAGGAAATTTATCAAAGGATATGCTCAAATTATTGTGCCAATGGAGAAGTTGCTAAAGAAATATTGTCAGTTTGGTTGGACAGAAGAATGCCAGTAGAGCTTCGACACATTGAAACAAAATATGGTGACTGCACCTATTCTGGTCTTTCCAGATTGGAGCAAGGAATTTCATGTGCATGTTGATGTGTCTTCCATTGCATTAGGAGAAGTACTAGCACAACCTGGAGAAGGAGACATTGATCATCCATTAGCATTTTCTATCAGAAAGCTATCTACATCTGAAATCAATTACACTACTACAGAGAGAGAAGGATTAGCCATGGTGTACGCGCTGCAAAAATTCCGCCATTACTTACTAGGAGGACACTTTAAAATGTTTATTGGTCACTCTGTACTAAAGTATCTTGTCAACAAGCCAATGTTGGGGGGGTGAATATGCATATGGCTTCTCCTATTTCAAGAATATGATTTTAAGATCATAATTAAGCTAGGAAGAATGAACAAGGGACTTGACCACTTGTCGAGGTTGGAACATGGCGAATAACCCTCCATTCTGGAGGATACACTATTGGATGCACGGCTGATCACCATTAGGAATATGGATGACAACTTCACAGACATAGTCCAATTCCTATCAGTAGGAATGGCTCCAAGTGAGTATATAATTTCCCAAAAGAAACAGCTAGTGGTGCGCATTGCATACTTTTCACTGATAGTTGGTCAGCTATATAATATGGGACCTGATGAGATACTAAGAAGATGTGTGATGGAGGCAGAGCACCCACTGATCCTCGTAGAATCTCATGAAGGCATTGCAGGAGGACATTATGCAGCAAAATCAACTACGCAAAAGGTTCTGCAAGCTGGCCTTTGGTGGCCTACTTTACACAAAGATTCTAAAGAGTATACCAGAACCTGTGATGTATGTCAGAGAGTTAGAAAACCACCCTGAAGAGACGAAATGCCACTAGCCCTGCAGATGGCCCTACAAGCATTTGAAAAATGGGCCATTGACTTTGTGGGACCTATAAATCCACCAGGGAATCGCACAGGAGCAAGGTATATTATCACTGCGACAGAATACCTGACTAGATGGGCCAAAGCAAGAGCAATCAAGGACTGTAGTACAACTACAACCACGCATTTTATATTTGATGACATAATAACCAGGTTTGGATTCCCTAAGACCCTTATGAGCAATCAAGGCACTCATTTTATCAACAAGACAGTTGAAGCCCTGATTGAAGAATTTGCAGTCCACCATCAAAAGAGTACGCTTTATCATCCACAAGAAAATGGAACGGTTGAAGCATTCAACAAAATCTTGGAGACAACATTGACAAAGATTTGCAGTGTGAATAGGGATGACTGGGATTTAAGAGTACCAGTAGTACTCTAGGCTTATAGAACAACTTGCAAGAAATTAACAACGCAGATCCCTTTCAAGTTGGTTTATGGTCTTGAAGATGTTGTCCCGATGGAATACTTGGTACCGAGTTTAAGAATTGTTGCATTTACAGACATGGATGAAACTGGCGTTGTTCATGAGAGGCTTTCCAAGCTAGTTGAACTAGAAGAAGACAGATTTATGGTAGGATTCCATCAGCAGGTACAAAAGGAACGAGAGAAGGCCTATCATGATAGACACATCAAGAAGAAGGAATTTAAGCAAGGTGATTTAGTACTAGTGTATGACAGTAAATTTATAAAACATCCAGGGAAGTTCATAACACATTGGCTTGGATGATATGAGATGACCTATGTTACAGAAGGAGGAGCTACGCAACTGAAGACATTGAAGGGAGAATGGAAAGAGGGATTAGTAAATGGGAATCGACTGAAGTTGTACTATGACAACCAGCTGCCTTGCAGCTCTCAGTAAAAGCAAGGAAGAAAAGTGACTAGCTACCAGGTGCAGTTGAAACTGGGTACCAGACACAGAAAATATAGTCTGCACAAGGATGCTAAGGAGACATGGAGCAAAAAGCAAAGGCTACACTCCGTATTCCAAATTCGAAGTGACATGGAAAAATCAAAACTAAAGTGCCTTGGGATGAGTCACAGGTGAGTGTTGGGGGCATGTTGGCCCTTGGTTATGGAAGGAAGCGAAGATCGAGGAATAAAATTTCAAATGCGAACTGAGCAGGAGACACTGTGACTATCACTGGGTCGAAGTAAGAAAAAGAGAAGAAAAGATGGAGTGAAGTACGAAAAAGAAATCCGTTGAATGAGGATATTAGGGATGACAGATCAACAAGAGAAAATAATCGTAGACAACTCAGCAAGAAGAGAAAGCCACCATTGGATTCTTTGGAGCACCATGCGAGAAGGGAGGAAAGACAGGCTGGTGAAGCCCTGAAAAGGTGGGTCAAGTTGACCTAGGGTTTTAGACACCTAGGGTTTTGGGTAATTAGGGTTTTGACACCTAGGTTTCAACCTAAGGCTGTCATTGAGGGACTATAATGTAGGTCGATACTAGTGTTGGGTATTGATATTGATTTTTTTTGGTTGAGAGATTATTGTACTGTGAGAGAGAGGAGTGATGAGAGTGAGAGTCTTCTGGTATTATAAGATCTTCAGCTGGGTGTGAAGATCATGTCCTGCAGTTGGGTTCCCAAGAGGGTGGGAGACAGAGAGAAGAAGAGAGAAGATCTGCTGACTAAGAACACATATCAGAACTGTAAGCTTTATTTTAATATATCATAAGCACAATTATGTGGACGTAGCCTTAGAGAGAGGGTGAACCACATATATTTTGTGTCATATGTATGATTGATGCCTGGATCTTTGTCACTATTATACTATTATTTACATTATTTTGTTAGATTAGATGTATAGTTGTGCAAAGTAGATCTAGCTGATAAGGGATATATGAATGTTTCATTATTGTTGTATTAGTTCCACTTGATATTACCCTAGTTGTAGACATATCTGTCCTGCAACCCCCCTCTTAACTGCTTCGGGTGAGACTACATCTGCTTTGCAGGTGTTGTTGAAAGGGCTAGCAGCTAGGGCTTGTTGGTGTGCTCTTGGAGTGAACCTTGGGTCTGCCCCTATGCCAATAGTGGGCTTGAAGGTAGAATGCCCTGTCCTATGGGTGGCTGGGGATGTTACATATGGGATGCCCATTTTTTATTCTAGTTCAGTCCTAACCTACTCTACTCTATATAATATTCGTATGGGGTCAAGGATCTCTAATGCTCCCTTGCAAGGATCTGTTGTAGTAACCACTACCACATTCAACGGTATCCCTTACGGTGGGGGTCATATCCCTCCTCTATCCCCTATGCTCGGAGGCACTTTCCAATAGCCTATTGGGCCTAACTCCAATTCTAGTTTATTTAGTGGGGGGAGTCATGGACCCCAGTCCTACATGACTCTGGTAGGATCTATGAATTTTTCTTTGTTCAATGCATTTGGAAATAAGGATTTCTCATCATATTCTTTCCTGGCATGGGGAAACCCTAGTTTTGGTCAACCAAACCCTATGCAAGGTTTCATTCCTTCCCACAGAGAAATGACAAGATTTTACTCCTCAAAAGGTCTTGGAAAGCCCTGGAAAGGTTCATTTTTGTTGTAAGGGATGTTGATCGGGTGAAACCCCTCCCACACTTAATGGAACCTCGGGCATGGTTTAATGCCTATGCTAGGAGGGTTTGTTGGGGGAATCCCCAACTAAGGTCCTTGGAATACTGTGCAAGGAGTAATCCCTACACAAGGCATGTCATCCAACTATGGGATTTAGCCAACAATGTAGAATCAAATGTAAGCTAATTTTATTGGACATGGCCTCCATGGTTTCTACCAAAACCATTCCTAAAAGCTAAACTTTTCCTGGTAACTTGGTGCTAGCCAAACAAAATCTAGGCCCCTCTTTTCATTTGAATCCACCACAACTGAGACTACCATATCTGGCAACTCTGCATTTTCCAAACTTGTCAATATTGTTGAATGACTCAATATGTCATGATCCACATTGTCCCCCCATTCCGACTAAGTTTCCCTCAGACATCCCTAAGTTCGAAGGAAATCCTGGCAAGGATCCATGTGATCATGTTACGACATTTCATTTATGGTGCTCATCCAGCTCGTTAAAAGATTATTTCATTCAGTTGCATTTTTTTCAACTCATTCTTAGAGGGGGTGCCAAAAAATGGTATATCGATCTCGACATATCGAAGTATGCTTACTTTAACAACCTAGATATGGTATTCTTAAACCACTTCTAGTTACCGGTAAGATACAATGTCGACACTGAGTTGATGGCCAACTTCAAGAAAACAAAAGCCGACCATATCTTGGATCACATTCCAGAATGGCGATGAAAAAAGAGTTTGATCAAATGTAAGGTCCCTCCCACATTTTTTCTCGAGTGGTTCCTAAATTCCTTGGTTCATAATGTATCCAAAGACATCGTGACCTTCATGATTTTTTCTAAAGAAGAGGCTATCATGAGAGCCCAACAACTAGAGTTGATTTACTCTCAATCCAGTATGCTATATGAGATCCTTCCCAACGCACCACGTGTTGGACACAGTGGTATGATATTATCATTGATGTCAAAAAGGATCAGAAGGAAGGACATTAATATAGTCTCATAAGGGAGAAAGAATTGTAGAAACGTTATCAACATTAAAATCCCCACAATAAAACTCCAAAAGAATCGAGGAGGAATCTTGTCCGCTGATGTAGTTTTCAGGACAATTCAGGACCATCAGATTGAGGGGAAGTTAGAGGTTAGGAAGAATTAAATCTAAACCATCAAATCAAGATAAACAATCCTCAATCATAGATCACAATAAAAGAAAAGAAACGGTCAACTCCAACACTGACCACTCTGGTGAAAAGAAGCCAATAACATGTAAGTTTACCCAAAGGCCAAAGCCTTGAAGTCATGTCAACCATTGATATAGAGTGAAATATGGGAACTGTCATATCACAATAAAGGGAAGGAGATGTTCAAATCCTCCTTTGGCCACTCCAACAAAAATAATCCAAGAATATATAAATTTACCCAAAGGCCGAAGCCCCGAAGTCATGTCAACCGTTGATCTGGAGTGAAATATGGGAACCATCAGAACAAAGTAAAGGGAAGGAGACAGTCAACTCCAATGTCGACCAATCTGGAGAAAAGAAGCCAAGAACACATAAATTCACCCGAAGGATGTAGCTCTGAATTTCTTAAGTGAATGAGGGCCATCAGATCTAGACAATTCATGGTGACCATTGGATGAGGATAGGCGAGTCCAATTGTGATCAAATTCAACGCTGACTACTTTAGCGAAAAAGGGTTTAAAACATGTAAGTTCACCCAAAGGCTAAAGATATGAATTCATAAAGTAATACACGTGGCACACACATTAAGATCCCATGTCATCATAGTCCATGTCAACAAGAGCACGTTAACAAGGACATGTGGTGCAATCAGATGGTGACAAGTGTCAAGGTCTAGTTATCACTTTATGTATATGTAAGTCAGGAATCTAGGTGACACATGGCAGCCACTCGATAAATGCCACATCAACAATGGTGTCAACAAATTACATAACTCCGGGAGTATGTCCTTCGAGGATATCCAATTTCTCCTACCAGCAACTACCCGAAGCGCCGAAGGTCGAAGTCATGAAATAACATTGGTCATTGATTTATGGTTCTCAAGAATCTTTCTCAGTTGTTGGATTAATCTAGTGGAATAGGTTAAATGTGGACAATTGACCGAAAACAAGTGTTCACCACCATTATGTGACTTACTTGGTAGGTAAATATTCATATGGATTGAACTACTTCATAGCTCGAGTATCCTGAAGTCCCGTAGTCACAAATAGTCGAATACTCGAAGAGAGGGAGCTCCTTTATACCTAATCCCATGGTCCTAGCTCCTAGACTTGTGAAGGCTATTTAGAAGTGAAGTGATGATAAGCACGCTGGTGGTATTTTATCTAGAGGAGTTAAAAAACTGCAAAATCCGGAGTCCCAAAACTACAAAATACTGAAGTAAACAAGAACCATCTACTCAACTGTAGATAAGCTAGGATTGTCCGTCCGACAGAATATTAACTATTGATCATTTTATATAGTATATGCACTTCGAGGAAATTCACTTTAGGAAGCTTGAATGACTGCAAAGGTTGGAAGTCCCAAAGGATGAAGTTCTTAAGTAAATGACAGTCGTCCATCTCAACGTACAATTACAACATGATAGTTGATATTGATAAGTGATTAGGCACTCGTTTGGATTAGTTCCTAGTCACCACCTGTGGCCATACGGAATAGAGGTCACGAAGTGTTTATGTGTGAATTTTAACACACATAATAAGATATTTATCTCGGTCAAGAAGGAATGTTGAACCAGATAGGATCTGGACTTTGTCATGATTTATCTTAAGTAATCCAATACTTGCAATGCATTAAAAAGATAATAAAAAACTTAGATCTGGTCAATGAAAGTTGAGAATGAAATAAAGAGGCATGAGATCGAGTTAAAAAATGAAATCAATCCATATCCGTGATCGATTTATGAAAAGCACTCTCACTAAATTAAAAATCCTTCATGATGATGTTTGAATAATAATGGAGCAAAAAAAATGTTATTACTGTTAATTTAAATTAAGAGGTGTGATGGTCCAAACAAAGGGACACAATGCGTCATAGGTCACACCAGTTGGGAGACTATATAAGCAAGAAGGAACATTGAAGAAGAAGTGTCTCTACAATTCATATCAAAAGATAAAAGAAGAAGCAGATTCCTAGAAGAGGAACAAATGATACTTATGTAGTGAGGGTGGAAGGGAGGAGCAATGAAGGATTCATATCCTTTACTAGATATGGGAGTTAGTGCTTCCTAGGGTTGGTGCCATAAATATAAGGGAGTTGGTGTTTCATAGGGTTGATTCCCTAAAGACAAGGGAGTTGGTGATTCCTAGGGTTGGTGCCTTGAAGAAGGGGATTTGTGTCTCCTAAAGTTGGTTCTCTAAAAGGGATTGGTGTCCTTCACTATTATTTATAAAACCTTTTAATTCTTGTTAATTATATTTATATAATTGATTTTACATACAATTCCATTTTTTATCTATTGTGGTAATTAATCAAATATAAAAGTAATTGCTAATTGTTTAAAAAAGGGTAATATTGATCCAAGTGGATATTGGTGGCCACCCACCTTTTCCGACTGGCTCAAAATAGTTTTCTGGCAAATTTGGCAATTTACTATTTTTAGCAGTTTTTAACTTCCAGGGCCATTTTGAGGGCCCAAATGATGTTTTTTCAAGATTGAGGTTCTCAATGATATCTAAAGTCATAATTGATCCCCCAAAATGAATCTCCTCGATGATACCTTTCCAACGAGCTATCATACGCCTAAAACGGAGATCGTATGCAAAAGTTACGACCCCAGGAAGTTGATGTACTAACTTACCCAAACGGGCCCCACATGACGTTTGGCACTTCATCTCCTAGGGTTAGGTTTTTGGATGTCTAGGAATTTTGGCATTCCTATTTATTGTAAAAATCCCTTTAGATCCTCATTGTAATCATCTTCTTGCGAATGGGAGTAGCTGTCACATCTCTTCTCAGAGATAAGCTGCCACCATTCTATCGAGTCTTTCACTCTGTATTTTACAGTCTCTGTACATTTATTTCATTAATAGAAATCATGTATTACTGTATATATGTGTTTATGGTTGCATCTCTGATATATTTCTGTTATATTATTGAATATCTACGATATCTCTATGCATTTCTTTATTATATCTCCGATCTCATTTCATGCCAAAAATAATCTGGATCAGTGGTATCAGAGCAGGCTATTCTTGGTCATCTTTTCCAGTGCATGTCCCCGACAAGGTCTGAGTATAGAAAGTTGGGTCTCTAGCTTATCTCTCTTGAGGACAATTGCTCTCGCACACCCAAGAAACCCTCAATGGTAGAAGAAAAGAAAAACGACAGAGCAAACGATCCTATCAGTCTGTTGCTTGAACAAGCTCTCACGCGACAAAGGGACGAAATGATGGAGAATTTTTCCCACATCCTTCAATGCCTGCTGATAGCAACAGGTGCATATTCATCAAGCAGCCACTTTGGAGGCACCTCGCCTTTTAAGGTATAAGTTAATTTTGATATTCCTATATTTGAAGGATAGATAGATGGAGAAGCCCTAGACAAATGGTTAAATCTGTTAGAAGGTTATTTCTCTGTTCATAAATTTTCTGACAAAGAAAAGATCACCTTTGCACTCCTTAAAGCTCTCCCCCATGTCAAACATTGGTGGGAAACTTATTGGGAGTAGAGTTCCACAAAGAAGTCTGAAATATATGGGGTCGATCACACTTGGTATTTTTTCGTGGATGCGGTAAAGGAACAATATTACCCTATTGGCAACTATGAGGACCAGTACATGAGATGGACCACACTATGGAAACAGAGGGGCCAAGTAGTTCTGGAGTTCGCCAATACCTTCCATACCTTGCGCACCAATATGGGTATCAAAGACTCTAAATGACATTTGGTTCTGAAATACCATGGGGCTCGACATAGATACATCCAAACTGAAATGGATTTTCTAGACATCTCATCACTCGGTGCTTCCTATCGATATGTTGTTGAAATCGAGAAGAAATTTAATCACCAAAACAAACGAGATTTTGGTTCTTCAAATCTAAAACAACCAAATTATATCGAAGACGTCCCTAACAAATAGTCTCCTGAAAACCAGTCCAAGCCACATGAAAAGAAGGGTCCCGGGAAGACAAATAAGGACACCAGAAAATGGTGTGATTTCCACAAAATCCCCTGGCACAACACCGATGAATGTCGCTCAAAATAGTCATTGGTGGATGATATCAAAGACAAGGAGCTAAACCCTGATTCAGAATCTGATTATGAAAATACTGGTAAAGGACAGATCATTGATGTAGACCCCACTGCTATTGTCACGACCACAACAATTCAACTAGAAGAATCAACAGATCCTGAAGAGGGGGAGCACCTTTTTCATTCATAGATGTGGGTGAAGGGGACCTCGCTACATTTTATTGTTGATTGCGGAAGCCAGAAGAACCTCATCTCAGCAGAGGTCATCAAACAGTTGGGATTGTCGACAACACCACCCCCACAACCATACAACATCGGGTGGCTTTTCCATGAACACGATCTTCGTGTTAGACAAAAATGTCAATTGGCATATGGAATCCAACCCTTCAAGGATGAGGTATTATGTGATGTTGCCCTACTATATGTCTATGATGTTCTCTTGGAATTGACCATATCATGTGGAAGTGCTGCATTATGAGTCTCGACCATGATGTTCTCTTGGGCCAACCATATATGTGGAAGTGCCACGCTATTTATGAGTCTCGACCTCGCAGTGTCATTGTTTCTCTAGGGGGTCATCTCTACAGAATACCATAGGTAGTTCTGACTACTGTTCCACCTAAACGGTGCCGCAAGGTAGTATCCCATACTACAAAATTCAGCTTCTTCACAATCTGTTCAAAAGGGGAACAAAAGGACACTGCAACCACTACAGCTTCACCCCAAGCACCTTCTATCCAATAGAAGTAGGTCGACAAGGTTGTAGCAAAGTGCAAAGATTCCTTCTACACACTGTCCTCCCATGTAACCCAACTTGTTGAATATCCTTAGCCTCAACAGGTTCATGACAGACTTCCACAAACTGAGCAACGTGACGTCTCTAGCAAGGCAAGCATCTCACCAAGATGAAGATTCAGCAAATGTTTTTCCCTCTCCCCCAGAAACTCAACGTAATGGAGACCATTGCTTCCTAAG
Organism: Picea sitchensis; assembly: GCA_010110895.2. Taxonomy (NCBI): domain Eukaryota; kingdom Viridiplantae; phylum Streptophyta; class Pinopsida; order Pinales; family Pinaceae; genus Picea; species Picea sitchensis. Next base: position 41,508 of record SNQJ01S0102201.1, read on the forward strand.
GAGGGAGGATTGATCCAGGTGGATATCGGTGGCCACCCACCTTTTCTAACTGGCTCAAAATAGTTTTCTGGCAAATTTGGCAATTTACTATTTTTAGCAGTTTTTAACTTCTAGGGCCATTTTGAGGGCCCAAATGAAGGTTTTTCAAGATCAAGGTTCTCAATGATGGCCAAAGGCATGATTGAGCCCCCAAAATGAATATCCTCAATGACACCTTTCCAACGATCTATCATACACCTAAAACAGAGATCGTATCCAAAAGTTATGACCCCGGGAAGTTGATGTACTAACTTACCCAAATGGGGCCCACATGGCTTTTGGCACTTCATCTCCTAGGCTTGGGTTTTTGGATGTCTAGGACTTTTGGCATTCCTGTTTATTGTAAAAAGGCCTTTAGAGCCTCATTGTAATCATCTTCTTGAGAATGTGAGTAGTCGTCACATCTCTTCTCAAAGATAAGCTGCCACCATTCTATTGAGTCTTTCACTCTGTATTTTACAGTCTCTGTACATTTATTTAATTAATAGAAATCATGCATTACTGTATATCTGTGTTTATGGTTGCATCTCTGGTATATTTCTGTTATATTATTGAATATCTGCGATATCTCTGTGCATTTCTTTATTATATCTCCGATCTCATTTCGTTCCGAAAATAATCCGGATCAAATATTGATTCACCCCCCCTCTCAGTATTCCAACACCACTATCGACTTTCAACAAGACCAAATAGAATTTTGGGCCTCATGTCAATGGAATAGTAGGCTCAACACAAATAAAGTCCACTTATCATTTGACTAATCAATTACATCAGTTATCGATTCAATAGACTGTGGCCAACCAAACTTGTAGTTAGGTTGTCCCTGTAACCCAAACGTCGGATGTCCCTGTAACCCAAACGTCGGATGTACGCAGTGTGAAATTGACAAATCCCAAGGGTAACCAATAAACTGAGGGAAAGAGGAAATATAAAAATAATAAGGGTAGGGGGGATAAGAAGGTTGTGAATAATGTTGGCAAGGGAAAAACAAAAAGAGAAAGGTCAAGTTTTTGTGTAAGCTTTGCACAGATGACCACTTAACTCACCTGTTAGCGATCTGTAATTTCCAGAGGTAACTACCAAACCACTTTGGAAGTTGGGATCTAGCCTTGTCATCTTTAGAGAGGGATCTCTCTATAGGATTTATATTTGTTTGAGTTTAGAGTGTTAGGCTAGTTATGACAGTTCATTGTTTGTTTGTTTGAAATATATGGTTGAATGGATGTTTAATTTTCCATTGGGCTATGGGGTCTGTACTCAAAGATAATGATCTATTTCATATTTTATAAGGTTTTCTCCACGGGGAAGGGTAGTAAAACTATTTGGATCTAATTAAATTGAATGAAATGAATAAGAGGAAAATAGGGGAAAAATCCACTAAGTAGAAGAACAGTTAAGAATTCCTTTACTTAGTTTCAAATGAATAACATGAAGATCATTGAAATACCAAAGATAGAGTATAATGAAATAAATTATGTTCTTTAAATTTATTTTAATGATTGGAATTGGAAACACATGCAATGATTACAAAGAATGGAAAAACATTTGACAAAGAGAGAAAACACATCACCAACAGTCTGACACAAGAATCCTTTGAATAAGCCTTTTTATTACTAGTCTATCCTTTGAAAATGTACACAATAGATTTTCGATGAAAAAATCAACCCCTAATAATTCAAAGAGAGAAGTATTTATACAAATATTTAAAACAGATCATGTCATAAATGATCAAGATATTTTGGAGGGATATCTAACTAACTAAATCTCTAAATACAAAATGTAGGGATTTTCATATTTGCTCGGATCTCTGGTGCTGATTTGATGGAAGTGGTTGATGACTCATCTCTTTGACTTTGGCTAGTTGTTGCTCCTTGCTGACTAGAACACAAAAATCGTCTTTACTCAAGTAATGTGCATAGCTCTTCCCACCTCTTTTTACTTGGGATGGAAATCTTGAGTAATTTCCTATATATATATATCATCCATCTCTGTGTATTTGGCAAAGGTAGGCTTAGTGATGAAGATATGCTTGATTTCATGATAAATACTTAAGTCTAACTGTAGTGTCTCCAGGAAATATTTACTAGTGATGCTTCCTTGTATCCCTGCAAACTTTGAACTGTCTTTTTCCACTGTGTTCAATTTCTGTTTGTAATCAGGAAGAGTGATCAATTTTTCAATCAGTACTAACAATCCAAGAAGCCCTTTCTTGTGTAGCACCTCAAACTTAGTGAAGAACCTCTACACACCTATTTCCATCACTTGAGATTTTTCTTCCAGCTATAACATTAGTCCTTTCTTGGTCAGAACCTTCTTGATCTCAAGGATGGTTTCAGTTCTGCCCTCAATCTCCAGTTCTTCTAACTCCTAGTTGTTTTTGGAGTTTATAAATACGATAAGTTTTGTGGCTTCTATGGGTCTTTCTCCCAATTATTCTTTGATGATTTCAATTTCTCCCATGGATTTATGTACTAATTCATGTTTCTAAAAAATGATCTGTATGGAGGGCCGATTTTATGACATGGATTTGTTGATATTTATCCATATGTTTTCCTTAGCTTGGGCTAAGGTATTTTCCATGGCAGTTTCTTTCCCTAATTTTTGTAATTGTTGACTGAGCATTTGAGACTTATGCATCTCTGCCTGGTGACTAGCCTAGAACATTGATTTCAATTCCTGCAATGTCTTTACCTCTTCCTATAATTTTCTGATTGCTTCCCCTTGTATGGAAATATCTTTCATGGATTTTACAAGTTTATCATATGAATCTGAGAATTGTACTCAGATTGTTGATGGGATTTCTATTGGAATTGTTGTTGATGTGGACCCTTCTATTGTTTTGATCCATGTCAGAGGCACTGCATCTAGTGGGATCATGACCAGCTACACATTTTTATCCTTTTGTTTTATCATCTTGTCCAATTCTTATTCCATTTCCCTTATTTGTGCATTTTGTTCCATGATTAACTTTAGCATCTCTTCTTTGTGGCTTTCATCCTTAGCCACTTCTTTGGTTTGTGAATCTTCTATAGATGGAAGCTTCATATTCTTTCTAAGAGATGTTATATCATTATTATTCTTCTTTATCAACTCCTCTTCTTCTTTGACATTTGATGGGTCATACCCAATCTTAAGAACGAATTCTTCTAATGATTTTATTTTGTTATTCTTGGCCAAAAAATGAATCTTCTCAAGCTTCAATTGTGACTGGATATTGTTTAGGGATACTTGCAATTTAGAAGCAGTCATTGAGGTATTTTTCAAAGTTGAGAATATCATTTCTCTTGTATGTCTATGCATATCCATCTGGTCAACTGGATGGACATCTTTTACATCAAATTCAAAAGAAATATTTTTGTAATCTGCAGTTGTTCTTGGATGAGGAACTTGTGCTTGTAAGAACTCCATTTGCATTATTCCTATTTATGTGTCTGTTGAGCACTCAACACACCCTAAAAATCTCATGTCAAATTTTACTTTTTGGGTACCACTTGATCTTTTTCACTGTCTGATTCGACTTTAGTATGAAAAATGTTGCCTTTGCTTATAATTTTGCGTCTCATTTAAGTTGCACAAATTTTCTTGATCATGCAAAAACCCACAACTTAAAAGAATAACATTTAATTAAAGAATCGACAGTCAAAAAATTTCCCCAACACACTTAAGAAATTTGGCATCAAAGAGAATTAAAGATGAGGGAAAATCACTTGAGAGAACCAAGGTCGTCGAGCATCAATCTTCGTCGGTGTCAGTAGATGGGAGTTTCCATTCGCGACAAGTATCACCAAGGATATCGTTGATGACCAATCCCTTCGACATCAACAAAAGGGTGAAAAGAGTAAGCATTGAGCAAAGAAAGAAATGATATCGCCAATCACCGACTTCTGAAACATTTACGGTATTGGTGGTTTTAAGGGACGATAACTAACAAGGAAACTACACGATAGGTTTATGTCTGAAGGACGATATCTAATACCTTTTTGGCATCGACAGTCCCAATATTATCTTAGATCACTCGACTTGAACCAAGTCTCGAGTCTGACCATTACCTGTGATCTAAGTTCCTGGTCTTCAGTACCATGTATCCTGAGTCATTGGTGCCATGTCAGCATCGTACGATGAAATTGATCGGTGTCAAAGGTTTTCTGTAGAAGGATATCAATGAAAATACAAGGCAACACAAAGTATAAAATTGGGGCTAACTTACAAGAAAATTTGGACGCAAAACATAGTAGATACCCATGCAAAGAGAAGAAACGATGCATTCGACCACTATGACCAGAATCCTTTCATCAAAGTTTCGAGACTTTATATATTAGATTTCCATCGAGCTTAGGTTACATATAATAGACATTGTTTACACCTTTTGTCCAACCAACTTGGTTACATTGGGAACATGACAATTTTCACAAAAAAGGGGAAAACTATAAAAATTTTGCATCAAGACTGAGAATACAAAACAAAGTCTACCAATCATGCCTCTTCTATGCGTGGACTTTATTCCCGGCTGCTTCACGCTCCCTGAGGTGTTTTATTTTTTTGTTCTTCCATCACCCTTTTCCCTTTGTACAACTGCATGATCATATATCATGCTTCCTGAAGCTGCCTCTTGAGCCAGGTTTCTTTCCCTTCATGAACATGTGGCACTGACACCTCAAAGGCCTTCATCACTAACTACCACCGTAATTCTCTATTTTCCTGATATAGTTAGGCAGTGGTGAGTTTTTCCTGTTCCAACTGCTGATTAGCCTCTCAAACATTAGAACCCAAGGCATTTGTCCTCCTCGTTTTTCTCTCGCTTCCCCGACTTCCGGTTTTGATAAGATCTAGCTGGATAGCGCGCATTAGTAACTCCTTGGCAGTTGATCTTTCACATGACTCAATCAGGATTTGGTTTTCCCAAACTTCATGATTCTTCCTGGGCCTTCCTCTCCTCCATTATATCTTATGTTGAGGAAGCATAGCTTCCAACCAGTGTCCTTCCAGTGTAACATCTTCCACTTTGAGCTTTGCATGGGGCAATACCATTATTTCCACATGAAGGTCGGAATATCACTTTGAATCCTCGAGAACACCCGTTGAAAATAAGAACGAGTCTCAGGCACTTTGGGGCTCATGCCTGGCACTTCGGCTGCCTCACAGGCCCCGTCTTGCATTTTAAGAGTTTAACTCAGAGTCCGAAGATATGGAAGACAACAATGACCATGATGAAGAAAGGGGAAACCCAACATAGAACAATTAGTTTTGGTTATACAGATATACTTTGGCCATCCCAGGACGAGTACATAAGCTTCCCCGACACCCAGAGAAGTTACCTCCTAAATTTTTCCCCGAGACCTTAGCATTGCCTGAAGATCATATAAAAAAACTCATACTAGCTATAAAACTTATGAACGCCCAAAATGAATACATAGTATGAAGACTATGCCCCTATATGTTTGAGAATTCAGCTTCCACTTGGTATTTTAATCTACCTGTAGGATCTATAACTAGCTGTATGAAGTTTCAAACGAATTTTCTAGATAAATTTGCAAAAGAAACTACTATAGGATCTTTGATGGTTGAACTGTTTTCTGACACCATGAGTTCGAAAGAAAGGGTTAAATATTTCAATCAAAGATTCACAACTATCTTGAAAAAATTCTATCCTGAAGCCAAACCTACTCAAAAATTGCAAATCAAAGTATACGCTAATGCCCTCCCAGCTTCTATCTCCATGTTTGTGAAGAGGGATGCCAAGCGAACCCTAGATGAGAATTTTGAAGAAGCCAAAATGATTGAATTCCAAATGAAAGGATGTAAAGAAATTCAGATCTCCTTAGTCAAGAAATAAGCTCAATATCCTCCTCGGAGAGGGATATTGCTCACCAGGCCCCCAGAGAAACAAGCAGAACAAGCTCTTGAAAAGGGTAGCAGGGACATAGAGAACCTACAACGTATGGTTAAGAATTTATCCAATGAAATTGTAGACATGAAAAGAAACAACAGGGAGGGAAACCAAGTACAAAGGACCTATAAGCCTTTCTTTAAAAGAAACCCGTCATTCAAAGAAATTGAACCTTCCCCAGCTAACTTAAATATCGATCTGGGAAATGTAGCATATGGTTCTTTCTGTACCTACCACCAAGAAAATAACTCCGAAAGAGACTGCCCTCAATGGGTGCATGCCATGAATCTGATGGCCAATCAGTTTCCAGATGAAGTCTCCCTGACCAAAAAACCAAGAAGTTCAGTTATGAATGTATCTGATCAGGAAGATATTGACCCAATAGAAGATACAACCATGCTGATATGGGATCCTAACCTAATCATCCCTTTCGATGACCTGTTTGAGTCTCAAGAACCACCCACATAAGTCTCGGTTGTGAAAACGCGAATTAAAGTTCCACCTGTCTCAAAAGATATCACTACCACCCAAACTTCGAGGGGTAAGACAAATCACGATTACCTGAAAACACCTTTTTCTCCCAGTAAAAACCCTATAAGAATACATACCTGAGAATCACCCAAACTAGAATACAACGTAGTTGAATATCTAAAGAAGTTGAAGGTTAATATAATAGTTATGGACATATGTAGAATCTCTCAACAAAAGAACTTTCTACTATAAGATTTGAAATCAATAGAAAACCCTATGACTAGTAATGATCAGGAAAGAAATATAACTCCCACAGATCTAGTGAATAAACCAAATGTAAACACCTGCTCGAAATATAATAAGGGAAAACCTTTTGTCCCGCCATTCCTTTTAACATTTGAAGTTTTCAACAGGAGCCTCCATAATTGTTTGTTCAATTCAGGAGCATCCTCTAATGTTATACCATTGTCTATATGTAAAAAACTAAATGCAGTTCCTCTCAAGAGTGATAAACATGTGATACAATTAGACAAAACCCAGGTGAAGGTCATGGGAGAACATAAACATGTAATTATCAGAATAGTAACGCACCCTAAGTTTGTGCAAGTGATTGAGATCATTGTAGTAGATATCCTGGAAGCTTATGGGTTGTTATTGAGATGAGACTGGTATGAGAAGTTAAATGGATACTTTAGTACATACTGGTCTCATATGTGGATACCATTAAAGGGGCACAAGAATATGATCATAATTTATAGGGAAAGATATTTGAAACATATTGTCACTGACCTAGAAACCTTGAACGAACCCTCATCAATAGATTTCCCTGTGCTAGAAAATTATTCCTACGATTCCTACTTCGGGAAATTTTCCCCTCTCTTATCCGATGTCCCTCTCACTCAAAAATCTGAAATGGTGTTTCAGTAGAAATCGCCAATACCAACAAAGGAAATCCTCTTCTGTTAGCAACTTGTTCTAGAAATCACAAAACAAAATATTGGGGAGCGAGAAGGTAATAAAAAAGAAGAATCGAATAACTCTCATTCACGAATTTGGACCATATACTTTGATGGGTCTAAATCACAGGAAGGATATGGGACAGAGTGCATCCTCATTGATCCAAATGGTAAATGTCATTTCCTGTCCTGTAGACTAGAATTTGAATGCACAAACAATATCGTGGAGTATGAAGCTCTAGTACAAGGGTTAAAGAAAGCCATAGATTTAAATGTCAAAGAATTGAAGGTTTTCAGAGACTCTGAGATTATCGTTAGATAAGATAGGAATGTTGTACATTTCAATTCTCCCCACCTGAAGAAATACCAACAGGAGGTGCACAGGCTAATAGAGCATTTCAAATATTTCAACATTTCAATAATTCCCAGAGCGAAGAACATTCTTGTTGATTCCCTGGCTACGACTTCTTCTAGGCTATCACCTCTAGAAGACTATGAAGCTTCCTGGTTCAATGTGGAGTTACTTTACAACCATTGATGCCTAAAAACATTTCTAATTGGAAGGTCTTTAAAGAGGATGAACAGATTATAAACTTTATGACTAACCAAGATAATTTTAAGGACTTAGCTATTGATGACGAAGTATTCTAGGAACAATCAACAGAAACTGATCCTCAGATAGTCAACTAATTGATAAATCAAAGTCTCACACAATACCAAAAGGGATAGTCAATTTAGAAAACCTCTTTGATTTGAAGGAACGATTCAAGGGACCCAAAAATGCGAAGACCGATAGTTCCTGTCCCATGCATGAAATTATAAATCTCGGAACCCCGGAAAATCCCAAAAATGTAAATCTTGGTACGACTATATGTAAGGAGGAAAGGAAGGCTTATATAAAACTATTCAGACAATATCAAGATGTCTTCGCATGGTCCTACCGAGATCTGAAAAAATTATTATACCTTCATCATTCAACACACTATCACATTAAAACCTGACGTAAAACCCTTCCAACAGAAGCTCTGAAAGTATCACCCATCCATGGAACCTCTCATGTGTCAGGAATTGAAGAAACTCTTAGATGCCAAAATTATATTCCAGGTTAGGCACTCCACGTGGGTAGAAAATTTGGTTTCTATGAGGAAAAATTCTGGAGAAACACGCTTATGCGTAGATTTTAGGAACCTTAACAGAGATTCAGAAAAGGATAATTACCCAGTCCCACCAATGGAGAAAATCCTGCAAACAGTGTGTGGCTCAGATATTTTATCTCTACTTGACAGTTTCTCAGGTTACAACCAAGTTCTAGTTCCAGAGGAAGATGGTTTGAAAACAAGCTTCCAAACCAAGTGGGGAACCTTCTCTTATAAACGCATGCCCTTTGGGTCAATCAATGCAGGAGTGACCTTCCAGAGGGCCATGGATGTATCATTTCGGGTACTAATCAACAAGTGTGTGGTAGTGTATCTGGACAACGTGACTGTGTATTCAAAGAACAGAGAAGAGCACATCCAACACTTAACTCAGATTTTTGAAAGGTGTAGGAAATACAGTGTATCCTTAAATCCTAAGAAAACTATTTTTGACGTCGAGGAAGGTTAGCTGCTAGGACATATTATATCCCATACAATAATTCGCATAGACCCAGAAAGAATTAAGGCTATAGCTCAAATCCCATTACTTCACAACAAGCAATCTATGCAGTCATTTTCAAGAACATCAATTTCATAAGGAAGTTCACTCCCAATTTCGCGGAAACTATCAAAACCTTACAAAGTATGATTCGCAAAGATGTTGTATTTAAGTGGGATGATGAATGAAATAAATCCTTTAGTGATATTAAGACCTCTATATCCTAATCCCCCATGTTCCGGAGTCATGATTTCAACAAATATTTTTTCCTCTATACTTTCGCCTCAGACCAATCATTAGTTGCAGTATTGACTCAGAAGGATGATGAAAACAATGAGGCTATGGTGTCATTCATGATCACTAACATCCAAGGAGATGAACTTAATTATCCTACTATAGATAAATAGGCCTATGCAATACACAAAGCAGTAAAACATTTCAGGTCTTACATCCTCAAGAACCATGCCAATGCAATCGTATCTCACCCCATAGTCCGATCTCTATTTACACAATAGGAGATGGGGGAAAAAAGAGGAAATTGGATGGTAGTAGTCCATGAATTTTATCTAGACATAAAACCTACCAAACTAGTTAAAGGACAAGGGTTATGAAAACTGGCAGCTAAAGCCCAAGACCAGGTAAATGAAGATCCCGTATGGGAAAATGAAATGGCACTATGGTGTAGTGAAGCTTCATATCTTTCCCCAAGACAAGAGTCTTGGTATAAGGAACTCACTTATCTCTTGCATCATGGGACTTGCCCAAAAGACCTAAATCCCAAGGAAAGGAGAGCCCTCACGTTAAATTCTACACAATATCGCTTCATAAATTTGGTACTTTTTTGAGTTAATTATGATGGGGAAATTTTGAGATGCCTCGAACATGGAGATGCAGATAAAGTCTTGAAGGAACTCCATGATGGCCTTGCCGATGGACATTTTGCAGGAGACACTATCGCTCATAATATATTGAGAATTGGTTATTATCGTCCCACTTTGTTCAAAGACGCTCACACATACTCTAGGAACTGTAAAGTTTGTCAAATAAGCACCGATAGAGAAAAGAGAGCAGCAGTCCCACTCCAACGGGTACTTGTTTCTAGGCCTTTTGAGTAATGGGGGTTAGATATCATAGGAGAAATCACCACAAGCTCTTCAAAACAACATAAATACATACTTACTACCACCGATTATTTCACGAAATGGGCAGAAGCCATCCCTCTGACTCAAGTAAACAAGAAGGTAGTAATCCAGTTCATAGAACAACAACTAATCATGAGGTTTGGTGTCCCTTCTATCCTAGTTTTTGATAATGCATCTTTTTTTTTTCCACCCTATTGATGGAGTTTTCTCTAGAAAAAGGAATCATAATTAGGTACTTTGTGAACTATTATCCATGGGGAAACGGAGTGGCATAATCAACTAATAAGAACCTGGTGAGAATATTGAATAAAATGGTTGGAGACAACCAAAGGAATTGGCATAATCTAATCCATAATTATCTATGGGCCAATAGGGTCACACCCAAGGAAGCTATAGGAAATTCCCTGTACTTTTTTCTATACGGGCAGGAAGCCATTCTCCCGAACGGGCTTTATCTTCCATGTCTTCAACTGGCCCAACATTCCGGAGGACAAACTTCATCAGTCATACAGCAAAGAATTGACACCCAGATCATGCTGGAGGAAGAAAGGGAAAAGGTTAAATCAAAATTCATAGCCCACCAACAGATCATTAAAAGATGTTTTGATAAGTATAAGGCTAAAGAGGATAATTTTGAAGTAGGAGACCTAGTCTTAAAATGGGACAAAGAAAATGAGCCTAAAGGAAAAAATTCTAAGTTTTAGAATCTGTGGCTCGGACATTTTTAGGTGGATGAGAAGATTGGTGCAGGCACTTATCAGTTACAGAATCTGAGGTCAGAATTCAATTCCCTCCCAGTAAACGACCAAGCCCTAAAGAAATATTTTCATTAAAAAAAAAATACTTTTGTCTTCATGATTTTTGTTTCAGCTATGTTGATTTCAAATTTTTTTTGTTTTCTTTTGGTTTTATTTTAGCACTTTTGAAAGTTATGTTTAGCAATACAATGGTTGGCTTCATATCATCAGACATAGCAAACTCTGTTCCTAAATCATCGCTCACATACAACACAAGAAGCACCAAAGAACTTGCAATTGTTTCGGGGGTCTCTCTATATAACCTGTGCAGATGAACAACTTTGCAGAAGTGTCAGAAGTGTCTGCTTAGTGGTTTGGTAAGACCTTAAGCAAAATAAGGAAATATAGAAAGGACTACATGCACCTCAAAGACAGAGCTAGTAAGTTTCACCATTAACCATCTCATCCTGCAAAATAATAGATGTCATCCTCTCCCACTCACTCAGGGTATTCTGCCGAAATAAAATTGACTCTATCAAATGAGTGGACAGTAGGATAGGGTATAAAGATATCTCCGTCGAGGCTAAGGATGATCGTTAGTAGCGGAGCAAGGTCTTTGATGTCAGGGTGACTCTGTCAGGGCTATGGATGCTCGCTAGAAGTAGAGCAACGCCATAGCAACTGAGTAAGGGTAACTAAAGGCTTGATTCCAGTGAATACCTTACTAAAATTTTGTAAATAAGGGCACGAGTCAAGGTTACGGGGAATGAAGGTGGAATAAAGGTTAAGAACCCCACAGGAAGACTCGAAAGAATCAACTGGAGGATTTCAAATGCAAGGGTAAAAGAAGCTCTGATTTAAAACCAGTTAAGTTCTCCACCAGCCAAGCACAAAGAAGGAACAAAGATTCTTCTTTCACCCAGTAAGTCACCATTTGTTGAGCACTCAACACACCCTAAAAGGCCTATGTCAAATTCTGCTTTTTGGGTACCACTTGATATTTTACACTGTCTGATTCGACTTCAGTATGAAAAATGTTTCCTTTGCTTATTATTTTTTGTCTCATTTAATTCACTCAAAGTTGCTTGAGCATGCGAAAACCCACAACTTAAAAGACTAACATTTAATTAAATAATCAAGAGTCAAAAAATTTCCCCGACGTGCTTAAGAAATTCGGCATCAGAAATAATTAAAGATGATGGAAAATCACTCGAGAGAATGAAGTTCACCGAGCATCGAGATATTCATCAGCGTCAGTAGATGGGAGTTTCCCTTCGTGACAAGTATCACCAAGGATATCGTCGATGACCGATCCCTTCGGCATCGGAAAAAGGGAGAAAAGAATAAGCATTGAGCAAAGAAAGAAATGATATCGCCAATCATTGACTTCCAAAACATTTGCTGTATCAGAGGTTTTCAAGGACGATAACTCACAAGGAAACCACGTGATAGGTTTATGTCCAAAGGTCGATATCCGATACCTTTTCGACATCACCAGTCCCAAGTTTATCTTAGAGCACTCAACTTGAACCAAGTCCTGAGTCCAACCATTACCCGCGAGCTAAGTTTGTGGTCTTTAGTACCATGATTCCCGAGTCATTGTTGCCACATCAACGCTATACGATGAAATCGATGGGCGTCAAAGGTTTTTTGTAGAAGGATATTAATGAAAATACAAGGCAACACTAAGTATAAAATTGGGGCTAACTTACAATAAAATTTGGAAACAGAACACAGTAGATACCCACGCAAAGAGAAGAAACGATGCATTCGACCACTATGACCAGAATCCTTTCGTCAAAGTTTTGAGACTTTATATATTAGATTTCCATCGAGCTCAGGCTACATACAGTAGACGATGTCTACACCTTTTGTCCAACCAACCCGGTTACATTGGGAACATGAAAATTTTCACAAGAAGGGGAAAACTATCAAAATTTTGCATCAATACTGAGAATACAAAACAAAGTCTACCAATCATGCCTCTTCTGCATGTGGAATTTCTCCCCACTTGCTTCGTGCTCCCTGAGGTGTTTTATTTTTATTTTCTTTCATCACCCTTTGCACTTCGCACAGTTGCACGATTGTATATTGTGCTTCTCGAAGCTTCCACTTGAGCCAGGTTGCATTCCCTTCATGACCATGTGGTGCTGACGGCTCAAAGTCCTTCACCACTAACTGCCATCATAATTATCTATTTTCCTAATATAGTTTGGCAATGGTGAGTTGTGCATGTTCCATCTACTGATTATGCTCTCAAACGTTATAATGCAAGGCATATTTCCTCCTTGTTCTTCTCCCGCTTCTCTGACTTCTGGTTTCGACAGGATCTAGCCAGATATTGCACATTAGTAAACCCTCGACAACTAATCTTGCGCATGACTCAATCGGGATTTAGTTTTCCCTAACTTCCTTATTCTTCCTGGGCCTTCCTCTCCTCCACGGTATCTATTGTTGAGGAAGCATAGATTCCAACCGGTGTCCTTCCGACGTAACTTATTCCACTTCAACCTCAGCATGAGGCAATACCATCATTTCCGCATGAAGTTCATAATCTCCCTTTGAAACCTCAGGAACACCCATTGTAAATAATAACAAGTCCCAAGCACTTTAGGGCTCAGTCCTAGTGCTTTGGATACCTCACAGACCTCATATTTCATTTTGAGGAGTTCCCATTGTGCGAAAACGTATCTACCTTATGTGTGGGTGACTTCACAAAGGACCAAAGAAAATAATTTTATTGAGTCGAGCTCATGAGATGAATTACCAACAATGCATAAGCTCGGATGGTAAGTCAAACATAACCAAAACATCTAGTATTTATAACGGAGCAGGCAATGAGTCAAAATGTGCCAGGGAACATTGAATGCCTTGCAAGGGGATGTTTTAAAGAATTTATGTGTCACATCCACATGACGGGTATGATATGGGGCATGTGAGATGCACCCGATAGGAGTTGCAGAGGATGTGTGGTGCGATCACCTTGATTTCTTTTTAATTCCTTGACCTCCATAATGAGCTGATGATGGTTGATGAAATTGTTGATGCAACTTATATTTGAGAAAATTTCCTCGACCTAAAGCATTTAATGACTTCCCTTATGAAAAGGTCCATCTCTTTTGGAACATACTAGTAATTTCAAAAAATGTTCGACTCTGACATCCTTTCCCAAACCCAAGGGCCAACGAGCCACTGGTGTGACTTCAACTCTCATATTTTCCGTAACTGATCTTTCATGTTGTGGTGCATGGATGTAGCCCACCCTAACTAGATAAAAATGATGGCACTAACAGAACTAGTGCAGGTAATTCGAAGGGTTGCAGAGATCATGTAAGTATCAAACAACCAATTTTAGCAAACTTTAGAGGTATGCACCAGTCTGGATTCTTCACGCTTACGGTTTTACATATATTTGGCCACGTATTGTTCTGTAAGAAATGTCTAAACTATTTTAATTTTGATTTTAGGAAATATCCCTCCAACTATTAAGCACAATTGGCTGTGTATCTTCATTGAGGAATCTGAGAGAATCTAGTTTCGAAGATCAACAAGGTGATGAAGGATATCAAACTACCTAAGTTGGCATGCCCGACAACTTTAGCGACTTGTGTGACATAGTCAAATCGCAGACCTAGCAAGATTCTTCATGGGCCGAAAGACTAGTGAAGGTGACCGACACAACGCCAAGACAAGTGAAACAATTTATGGAACACCCGATCAGAGCTTGGGCTATGCTACACCAGTTAAGTACTAGTCTGGTGAAGTACCAGGTGCATGCGGTGGAGATCAGAGAAATTTACGTGGCCCCGATCGAACATCACCGATTTCCATACACCCATGCATGTGAGGATATGTTTATTGGTTGGTCGGAGTATGAGAAAAATCACCCTTTCAAAGGGTTTTCTTGAGTTGACTATTAAAAAACTGATAAGAGAGAATGCCACGTGGAGAATTTTGTTCACTTATCTACACTTAGCCATTATTTTCTGTTGAATTTTATGTTATAAATAAGAGCATCGACCGATTAGTAGAGGGTTGATGGTTTTTACAAGAAACTCTCTTTTCTGGTTTGTTAAGAATTAATTTGGAGCTACCCATAATAGAGAAGTCCTTATGGACCAGAGCCAAGGTTATATTTTCATCAAATGCATGTATGATTAGACATGGAGAAGAACTATTTCCTCTCTTGTTTCATGAATATATGTTGTAACAAGTAAGAGCTATTGAATCTATTGTGAAGTTATCTGATGCAATGTTTCACAGTTCTTTTCTTTAATGATGAAGATGAATCTTTGTGTTATTATGTGATGAATGATTAGAGTAGGTGAATTTTTTTTCTTTCTATTATCTTATTGCATATGTTTTTTTATTTTTGATAATTAGTATCTTAGACAATGATTGGATGCTCACATGGTTAACGTATTAGTACTAGGCCTGTGGTATAGAATTGTCATCTGCATGCTTGAGTAGCGGGTTATCCAAAGCTCAGCCTATTCTCTAGTAGTTAAACTTAATCCTGTTGTTACCAAGTTGGTTTATGCCAGCTTACATCTCATATAGGTCCCACCCAAGGGAAAATACAAAAAGAGAAATTCCACACTAAAGGAGACGCCTTCACAAGAAAACGTAAAGCTCAACGATAAAATTGGTCGGATCGCAAGATCTAGAGAACCATTCCACTATTAAATGTTGCAGAGTCTAATTGGGCCTCAGTGGTGGGTTTGGTTACTCATGTTGAACTAAAGGGATTCAGGACCCATCAACAGTGTCAAAAAATGACAATTGTATGTGTTGATCAATGGAGGTCTCTTCCAGAATTGAGTGTAGGTGTTGTTGTTGAGGAGCTCATTCCTTTGCTTGATCTGCTTATATTTGCCAAAAATGTTTGAATCTTTTTTCCCATGATATGATTCAACTATCAGAGTAGTATCTGGGTTTCTTTGAGATGTTGGTGATGATGGATAACCTTTAAATAGACTATATTAATGGGTTGAAGAGTGTGGACTTCATTTCTCCCTCCTTTAGAAAATCTATTGTATGACTGGTTTTATCCCTCTTTCTGTATACCTGAAAATCCCCAGATGATAACTTTGTGACTGAAGGAGAAACTTCCTTCCTTGATATCTTCTCTGCTTTCTTTTGGGTTGTATTAGTCTGTGAAGTGGTTAGAGAGATAGGCTTCTCCTCTGGTTCTTGCAATGTGTTCTCCTGCCACTCTTTCTGGTTCATGTTTCTTTCCACCACTGGCCTCTATATGTGGACATAAGGAGTTCTCTTTTGTTTGGTTCTGAGTTTAGAAATGACACCATTGGGGGGGGAATGGCTGAGGACCATTGATCAGGAAAGAGGTGGATGTTGTCGAAGGAGACTTGTGTGGGGGTTAAGCACTACAAGACAAAACGTATTGTTCGCTTCCAATATTAGGATAAAAATATGCACATGAAGCACCAAAATTGCATTTTGAAAATTTACACTATAATTCTATTTTCCTATGCTAAAATAACCAAATTCAATCAACTAAGTGTATATTTTGAAATCCCCTTTCAATTTTCTTGAGACAAAAAATCACCTAACCTATCTCCTAACCTAGGCATCTAATGCATTAATCCATCTTAGACTCTTAGATTAATTATTACTCTAACCTAACTACTTTGGCCAAGATTAAACAGTTTGACCAAATTTATTCTCTAACCTATCAACAAAAAATTTAAAATGTTTGATCATGATTAGACAGTATGATTCAATCTGATTTTTCTTTTGATTGAGTTTTCTTGTTTTTCTCTTTTTTCTATTTTTTTCTTTTCTTTTATTTTCTTTTCTTTCTCTTTTATTTACAATGTAAAATGACTGGAGGAAGAAATTTCAATCACTAGGTGATATTATGAAATATAGGGTTATAACATCACCAATGCCCTCAGCTTGAGGAAGCCCAAAATGTATTTCCACAACAACAACCCGTTGTGATAACCAACCGTTTTCCATAAGGGAAACATTTGACTCAAGATTCCTAGTCCACCAATGCCCCTACTAGGGCTCATAATTACAGAATGCCAGATTCTATTGAGAAGGGAAAAGAAGCATCCAACCCACTGCCTCCTCTTCAAATTGAGAATACTGTGGAAGAAACCATGACTCGCATCCCTAAGGGTGCGTTCAAAAAGGAATCTCACAACCCAAACATAATGGTTGTTCAGAATTACTCCATCGTGGAGGATCTGGCACAAACTCCTTGTGCAATGTCTTCTATGGAAGTCCTCCAGAGTTTCCCCTAATAGAGGAAAGCATTGTTGTCTACCTTAGGAGTGTCCAAGACTACTAACTCAGGAATGATCATTTTCAACCCTACAGATTATAAACCTCATCCTCCTCACCACGTTTCTTTTCAGAAAGTAGTGGTGTACGGTGGTTGTTGAGGGTGCCTCAACTTGCATGATGTCATTGGCATGTTGGAAGGCCATTGGCCAACTTGAGTTGTCTTCATCACCCACGTTGCTAACCATGTTTGATAGTCGATATCTTAGACCACATGGCATCATTTTCTCCTTCCCCATGCAATTGGAGGGAAAAAATGTGTGTGTCGAAGTAGAAGTAGTCGATGTGCCTCTCAACTATAATATTTTGTTAGGTTGGAGTTGGACTTATGCTATGACAGTGATTGTATCCACCATTTTTTAGGTCTTATGTTTTCCTCAGAAGGTCGGACCATAACCATTGATTAGTTATCCTTCTTTCATCCTAACCCTTCATCAGGGGCATCCACAGTCCTGATGATTGATAACCCGCAGCTAGGTACTGTCAATTTAGGCGTCGGATTATTTCCATATTTAATGGGGACTTTTGATTATATGTCGCCTGCTAATGATGTCAAGTTTATTTCAGCTGTTCCCAAACATCCAAAGGCTTTGATATTTCAAGTTGCATATTTTATAATGAGTTACTTTAATGACCCATGGATTCTACCTTCCCCATTGACTTTGATGGAATGGATAGGGAACACTGGTGTAACACCCTATTTCCCCTAGTTTTTAAATATAACTATATTGGCCAAGGAACTATGGAAAACTCAAAGTTCTAATTTTTTTATTTGATGGACCCTTGTATAAAAGGTCGATGAATGTAAATTATGTTATTTTAATAGAAAATGGATATGTTTTGCATGACTACTGGAAAGGGAATATGCTAAGAGAGACCACGAATGCTAATGAAAAGGAGGTGGAGGGGACCAGGAATGGTTGTGTTAACCTCCACCGAACCAGTACCATGTCAGATTTAATTTCTCAAGATCAGAACAAACCTCTGAACTAGGAATGAATCACAGACAAGCTGGTATGTGGGAAGACATCCTCAAGAGTTAATGAGGGGATGGGATAGACTTCCTATCAGTAAGGCTTCGAGACATGAACACAGACTGGGAATTCAAGCCACAAAAAATCTTGTTCAAGAAGGCAAGAAAGGAAGTGTGGTGGGTAGAGGAAGAAATGTGACAAGTGCAGAGATGAGAGCAAAAGTTCTTGGGTCCAAGGAAGGAGGAAATTGGAGTGAGTTCTGATCACAAAAAATAGAGACTGGGTCGGGAGAAGGAGAGTAACCTTTGTCCTTATCTATTTTTGTATTCAGAGAAGGAGAGTAACTTTCATCCTTAACTTTCTTTGAGCTGGAAGAAAGATATTGAATCTCAAAGCATCGTGGTCTAAGCTCAGGGGTGGCCAGTGATAAATCCATTGGGACTGACTGAGCCTATGGTGGAGTGGAAACGAGTACACCTTTTAGCAGTCCCATCACACTTTATGGTTCTGATAAGTGTTTTCTTTCCTTTTTCTTTGAATTGGAAATGATGGATGAATGCATGTATTTATATGTCTATAAATGGTTTCTATATTAAATGACTAAGTTATGAGTATGCGTTCATTCCCTTGAGAACCTCTACTTCTGCCTAGTTTTTCATATGTTCTAGTTTAATCACTCGAAGGTGCTTTCCCCAGGGAATTACATCACCATTCCAGAGTTGGAGTAAGAGTCTTAGCATTTCTACCATTTTGATAGACCTATTATATTTGATTATGATGTGATGGACAGATGACATGATGTGTTACTATTTGATGTAGACGGGTGCTATTGACTCAGTTTGATTGAGTGTGCAGGGTTTTTGACCTTGAGGATGCAGAGGCATCTGTAGAT
>SNQJ01S0102202.1:6547-25674 GCA_010110895.2 Picea sitchensis
GTGGCCACACAGCATTGGACTGTGTGGGGCTTATTGGCCAGTGTAAGTCTGTGTCGAACCTGTGTGAAACCTCTCTCCAGGTGAGGGAGGTGATTGTTGTTGGAAGAGTGTTGGCAGCCAATTCATTTTTTTTTAATTTACCTTAAAAGCTGTCTACACCCAATTTGTCTTCTAAACGACAAATCATCGTCGCATTTTGCAACTAGACTTTTGTTTTATTTTTGCGAAAATTACAATTTGATTTCGATTCACTTTTCACAACTGAAGGTGTGAAAACCCATCTATCGTTATTTGGACTGTCGTAGTCTTTTATTAATTCTCTAAAAGACACTTTACCATTGGCCTATCATATGACTGCAAAGGTTCTTTCAAAATATGTCCATTTCATTTTGATTGCGCAAGTCGATTTATAAGCCTTTAAGCATGAAAATTTATTGATTACATTTGGTCCTATAAGGGTTATAATTGATTTTAGTTTTATGTGCTTATTGCTATGAGCTTTTGACTTGTTGATTGTATGAGACCTTTTGTTGCAATGCTCTAATAAACTTTGAAACATTGACTATGCAACAAAGCGCATTGGTAATATTATGAGTTTGATTTAACATGGAATGGCACTAGTCCAAGTTTTACAAAGGCGCATTGGTTAATCTTTCGGATTTCAATTTTATGGTTTGAATCGTTGATTGGCACATTGTTTTATTGGCTTGATTTTACATTGAACGACCATAGTTTCAAACTATACATTGGCATATTGATATGATTGTCCACCGTTTAAAATCTGGGTTGGCCGAATTATGTTGAATGTGGTTATGATTGATTGAACAAGGTTGGTACTATGCCATTAATGTTTTGCATGGCGGTGGTAGTCCTGTCCCCTTCACACACATACCATTAATCCCTGCATCTTTGAGTGTTGCACCTGTTAGCCGTGATCATTTTCGACCCTGTGTATCGTTTTGATTCAAACCCTACCATGCTCAGAAGCTATGGCTCCGGTTGTGAGGGTCGAGCCCAACGGGTGCCAAGCACTGCTGATGTTTGATGGTGCTTATAGCGACCTGGAAAAAATGGATGGCTCCAGTTCATAAGGAAATTTGATGGGTATAACCTTGCTGTGGCTCGACAATTTGCGTTATCATTCGATGGTTTTCGAGCCAAAGTAGGTGATGTGCAACTTGAAATCATTGAACAATTTCTCAGCTCGGTAACTAGCCTACCTGTTACGGGACAGAAGTGGTCGAAAAGCTACAAGGTGGATAATGTCCCATGGACATTGTTATTTCAGTCTTGAGCGGTGAACTCCTGCGACAGGGGCCTGCCTGGGAAAATGTTAAAACCTCGCTGGTATGATCTCCTAATGGTAATCAAGCAATTTATTACTTGCGAGGGCAGGTACGGGTTTGTTTTTCTGTTTCACCTTTGTTTATTGATGGTTTTTATGGGTTTTGAACTTAGCATGACGCACTACCTACACAGAAGTTTGTTCAAGATGGCCAAGCGGTACAAACGCAGCCAGACCGATACCAGCTTCTTCCATGTGGGATTGATTAAAATGTGTATGGTATACGAGTTGGGATTACATCGGGACTGTTGGGGTGATTTTCTCATTCGTAATGGTTTTCAAGAGTCCAACCCACCACAGGTTGATAAGCCTATGGTGACTGAGAGCAAGCCTACCCCTGTACCCTACAGTGTTTTGCTACCCAAACCTCTACCCGATCCCCCTATGAGCCTGCCCATGTCTGTGACCAAACAGGTCGAAATTGCTAAGCCTACAGTTAATCGACCTAAAGCTAAATCTAATGCTAATGCAAAAGGCAAGAAAAACTCTCGCTTAATCTCTCGCATGGCGAGAAATAGGCCTAAACCCCCTGCCAACTCTGACCCTATCGTGGTCAGCGAAGACTCTGATTCTGAAATCGAACGATTTCTCGCCGACGAGTATCCTTACTTGGAGGGTTTATCTGACAAGACTGCGTGTGATTTCGTCAAGAATTTGCCACCTTGTCTGTGGGATAATCCTAAGTTTCCTGGCATTGAACTTCCTCAAGGAAACCTCGGTGAATCATCAAAAAACCCTGGTACCCCGTGCGATCTGTGTGGGTTATGGTTGGAGAGATATTACACCGATGTGCCGATGTTGCAAACCAGAATCCGTGATTTAGAAAATCAAGTGGCTAAGCTCACTGGTCATGAGGCGAAGGTGCAACCCTCCGACAAAAAGAAACGAACCACTAGTTCGATCCTGTTCAATAATGTCGAGTCAGCCACGGCTATTGTCAATTCGAAACTGGCATAATCTCAGCGGTTTAGCTGGTATAACCCTCGCTCATTTATATAGCACATTCGTGAACTCTGTGTGCATTATTGACTTGCTCGGTTACATAAACATGCACTGCTGTATATGATTTGATTTGTTAAATCGAATTTTGTTTATAGTTTGAGTTGGATTTGGTTTTGATTTTAGTAATCATATGCTAGATTCGTTTGATTTAAATTCGTTACGATTGAAGGCTCTGTTGTATCTATTATAGGCAAACTGTTTTGCAACATTTTGAAACACAATCTATATGGTAATTCAAATTGGTTTTGACACACCTACAGTGGTTATCTGCTGTTTGCATGTAACTTTGACTAGCCTAGATATGATTTCGATTTTGTTTAAAAAAGGGGCTTTGTTTTATATTGAGAATTGATGCAACTCATAACAATAACCCGACTTCTAGCCAGTCAATTCGTAAGGCAAATCGACCCTGTTCTGTTGTGAAATGGAATGACACTGTATTTTTAGTCACAAACGAAGTTGTAAAACAAAACGACATGCCCAGAACAAAAATTTGTCTATAATTGTCTTAAACCCGATCTTGTTTGATTGATGTCCAGGTTACGATTAGCAATGTTGTTCGATTTTGACTGTGTCATACCCATCAATTGAAGTAGATGATGATTTTGGTCAAGACTGTTACACATGTTTCGTTTAAATGTGTATCATAACAGCTTTCACTTATTTGATCAAAATAGAATGAATATCGTGCTGAAACTTTACAACCTTTCTATCGTTACTATTGATTGAAATGATATCTATATTGCTACAGCTGTAACATATGTTTGATGTTCAATATCGATTATAGTTAGGTTGTGGCAAATCTTATTTGATATGGTTATTATATTGTTTGATTATGATTATTGATTACGATTATATCGTATCTCATTCGAACTTGATTCAATGTCCAATTTCGACCTGTCAAAGTTTGACCATACTTTATGGTAACTAAAAATAGAAGCTTGTTGGTACTCTGTTTCAATTGAATTTATTTGGATGCGATTTGATTTAAATGATAATTTCAATTGGATTATTAGTGACTCGTTTTGAGGATTATTAAAAGATGATTCGATTTGATTTTATCTGATTGAGATCTGGTCATGTTGGATATTCTTGACTAGCTACAGAATCATATGATTCTGTAGCTGAGTCTGTGGAGTCAAACTTTTATTGTTTTCTTAATAAAATATTCTTCTAACTTGATTTTTGGTGTCTATTGTAGGCAGATTCGAATTGGCAATAGATATGAGGAGCAGTTGGAGGATATCTTAAGGATTTCACCTGCATTTTTAGTTACTTAGTTTAAGGGATTTTGGGATTATTCCCAGATTGTGTAAAACTATTTACTATTATTCACAAGGATGTTTTACCTTGTGAGAAACCTATATAAACTTATGATTTTTGTAATAATAGACATCCTCAGTTGTGGGAGAACAAGGATATAGAATTCTGATACAAACTGGAGCAGAATTGATGTTTTGTCATAGCTTTTGCTTTTCAATATATCAACATTGTGTTTCAAGTTTTGTATATCACTTTGTTTATGGTTTAGTATTACTTTTCTATCTAAATCTAATTCAAATGATATAATCTTATTACTGTCATCTATATCTTGTTTCTTCCAAATAGATAAAAGACATAACAATTGTTAGTTCAGTTTGTGAACGATAGCTTTGTCTTCTTCATAAATTGAATTGTTACATATAAGTTTGTTGCATAATAGGTTTCCCTTTTGCAAGAATTTATAATCAGAAGATTGTTATGATTTTCTTTGATGTCTTGTTTGTCCTGTAACATACTTCAAGAAGCAGCATAGCTGATCGTTTACGAGAAGCTTAAGGACTAATTGGTGTGAATTTCTTCCTCCAACCAGCTTAAGAAGCCATCATACACAGGACAGACTTGGAGCGTTTCCAGGTCAATTAGAGTAGTGTTTACTGTTTTCATTAAGTAATATAATATAGATGTAAGTTAATTAGATTTATATTAGATTGTTTAATTTCAGTAATTATATTAGATTGTTTAATTTCAGTAATGTTTATTTACTTTTCATAAATATAAAAATCAAAAAGAGATCTTTGGCTGTTTTAGGACAGCAAGACATAAGTTTCACAGGTTTTATTCAAATCTGTAGATTGTCAATAGTGTACATTTGTGAATAAGAATGATCATAGCTGATAATTAGATAGTTGATTTGAGTTATTAGAAGTCTAATTAGTAGTTTGTAGATAGAATAGTTAAAATAGTTTATATATTAGTTCCTTTTTACGTTTTATTAGTTTCTAGTTTCCTTTATTTTAGTTGATTTCTTGTATTTAATCATAGTTAGTTTGTTTTATTTATTTAGTTAGATCACTTAGCTCAGATCAATTCTCTCTTTGGTTTTCATAGAAGACCTTAGAGCGGCCAACGGAGCCGTTAAACTTGTCAGGGTGGTCCATTCCAAACGGCTTGGGTTATTTAGACAACCCCGGACCGGTTCCACTCTCCCAGTTGGCGGATGGTCAATTTCGCCCGTCAACAAAGAGGCAGTTTGTCAGGCCTGTGAGCAACTCTTTCCGGGAGAGAGAGTTTTTTGGGAAGTGGTTTCTTCCAGAGAGTGTCCAACACCAACTTCGGGCTCTAAGACTTCCTGATCCGGCCTGTTGCCGAGACCCAGAGAGGGAGGTGTAGCACCGATGGACTGTGCTTGTGAAGGTGTATACTCCTGGGTGGAACAGGCATGTGGGGAATGAGATTTTGGGAGTAGTGGGCGTAAGATGGCATCCTGGGAAGAATCCTTCCAGTCATTCTATGTTGTTTTCCCTGTAACCTCGGCCTAGACTAGGATTCCTTGCCTTGGGGTGGAGCTTAGTCCTAGCTCGGGGGTGACCCACTGCTGAGCTGATGAGCAGTGTGGTCTAAGGCTGAGAGGTTCGTGGAAGGCCTGCACTTGGTTGGTGAAACTGCCACTGTTGCAAAGATAAGTATCTGATTATGCTTTAATCATGTTTTGCATGATTGTGCTGCTTATGTATCATGTTTTCCGCTGTGTATATGAATTAATATGAAAAGCTAATTGCTTGCTGATTATGGTAGTAATTCATATGAATACTCTATGTTGAATGTGTTTATTGTTTAAATGCATGTGGGTTAAACAACATCTGTATGAGTTATCTACAAAGTGGTGTTATAATCTTCTTTTAAGAGCGATTAAGCCTTCATAGAAGAAAAGGTGCGCTACAAAGATCACCTTTGTAAACTGGCAATGGATGAAGAGGTGTGCACTATCTTCAGTTGTTTCTCTGCAAAGGTAGCAGAAGCCTGGGCCTACCCATCCCTTTTTTAATAAATTATCCCAAGTGAGAATGCTTTGGTACGCTACCATCCTGAAGAAAAGTATAATATTTAATTGCAGGTTCCACTTCCAAAGATTGAGTTTCCAGTCGAGAAGGTTTGGAAGGGAAAGTAAAGAAAAAATAGCCTTGTAGCAGTTTTTGATCGAGATTTCACCTGAAGCGTCGCCTCCATTCCAAAGTAATTTGTCCTTTTTTGTTTGTTGGAGCGCAATCCCTGTCTGTCCAAGGTTAGTTGTGCACCTGTTCGATTCTAAAGCTTGATTTCCCATGAGTCTGAGGTCCCCAGGACTCTTCCATATCTCAGTGTGGGTTATAAAATTCATGCCTGCTGAAGCATGTGCCAATGAGAGGACACCCCGGTTCTTTAAAACAGATAAGAGATCCTCTGAAAGATGCGTTATGTCCCCCATATCCAAAATGGTATCTCGTCTGACTTTCACATGTAAACTAGATATGGGTCGCCAGCTAGTCCAATGATTGATGACAGGAAAGGCATGCCTTAGACTTGTCCAGATTTTAGATGTTGGATGGCGAAGGTGTGAGAGGTGTGTTAGGCTCCAATCTACTGATGTAAATTAGAGTGCAAATGATTGTCAATCCGGTGTTTGTAAGACTTAGAGGCACATCCAAAATATATGGATTTAGAGATAACTTTTATTCTTTAATGGGAATAAACCAAAACCTATTCTAAGGGATGAATATGGAAGAGATGCTAAGATTCTGTTCATAAGTCCTATTCATAGATCTCATAACAGTAATCAAAAATTGTTTTCCTAAAGAGTATCAACAGTAAGCATTCAAGAGATGTTCAAACTAGTTCTAAGGCTTATCAATGCTAGAAGGACAAAACTCTTATTCAAGAGATGCATTCATTGTCTTCTTTCATTCATTAGCAACTATCATCAATTTAAATCAAAAATACTGAAATCGTAAATAACTCAAAAAGCATTCATGATTATCCTAATGCTTGAAAGCAAACTACACATTGAATTCTTATTCAAGAAATCATTCACAACATGAGTAAGGCTTAGAAACATTAATCATTCTACTTAACTATGGAATTCATATAACNTCAAGGGTTACTTGAAAATAACATAAAGGAAGAGTGTACTAGTTTGGCAAAGGGGACCCTCCAATGCTTCACTTGTACACTTGATTTGTCTCGGCTAAGAAAGAGCTCCAACAGCATTCACATCATCATATCATAGGCATTATCAAGAACAAAATGCAGAACTGATCTCAAGATTGCAAATTCCAAAGTTTCTTCATTCACATTCAAGGTTGTCATACTAGTCTATGCTTTAGAGTATTTATACAAGAGTTTTAAAACTAATAATGCTAATAAATCTCCTAAAGATCATGATCAGATCCATAATATATTCTAGGAAGGTTGAATTCCCCCTTCAGATTCATAATATATGACCAAATCCCATGAAAATCTAAAACTGTCCATGATTTAAGGCTAAAACAGGGTATTTTCTGCTGAAGTGGCCCTGTTTGACCAGCATTGACCAGACACCTGGAAGGCTCAGATCTCGAAGTTGATAGCTCATCATCCATCCTTGTACATCAAGGATCACGATCCAAGTCTCAGATTTCTCCCAGGTTTCCTGCAAGTACAAGAACCTAGGAGAAATTACGAGATTTAGTCAAATCCTGTAATTTCTAATAAATTTTCAATTTTAATGCCAAAAATTAGAAAACTCAATTCTTAAGCTAAACAATGATAAATATACCTTGCATAAGCTGTTTGATGGAAAATATGGAATGAAATGGAGGCAAAATGGATGGTTATAGAGGCAAAAGTGTAGTTTATAGAGTAAAAAGGAAGCATAAAAATGTATTCAACAAGGTGCCTAAAGGAATTGATGACTAATGCGTTGTGTAAATATTTGTCAAAAAATACTTGCTTCCAAATACTGGGATGAGTTATCATTATCCATAGTATAGACGCGAGCAAAGCCAAATTGAAGAGGGGTAGTTTAAGAAAGCCCCAGCCACCTTGTTTTTTGGGTCTCAAGAGATCCTCCCATTTGCACAGATGGTATTGATGTGCTTCCTGGTGGTCGGTCCACAAGAATTTATACATTAATATTCTGAGTTTATTCAAGGTCAAGCGCGGCAGGGATTCTAAGGACATCTAATAAACATTTTGTCCTTCCATAATCAACTTTAGAAGGATAAAATGGCCTCCCAATGAAAGCCATTTGTTGCTCCATTGGTTGATTTTGTTTCCCATTCTGATTACCAGCCAATTCCAATCGACAGCACGATGAGTCCCTTTTTTCAAAAAGTATCCAAGATAATGGAAGCCCGAGGAGAGTTCACTGACGGTGTAAGGAAGAAAGTTTCTGAAATAAGACAGTTCAGTCTCCGTGATACCTTCGTGGTGTATTGTCGATTTTAGTGGATTGACAGTCAGACCCGACACTTTGCAGAATAGTATGATCAGGTTATTAATTACTTTCCATTCGAAGAGGGTCGCCTTAGATAAAATGAGTACATTGTCTGCGAAGAGTAAATGTAGTATTTTGGTTAGCCTATATACCTTAATCCCCAAAAGTAGACCATCAGCAAAGTTTTATTTTAATAAAAGGTTGAGTCCCTCCATCACTAGAACGAATAGTAGAGGGGATAAAGGACATCCCTGCCTAACCCCCCTTCCACTTCTGAAGAATTTAGAGGCCTCTCCGTTGATGAGCATCGCAAAGGAAGAAGAGGTGACACAAGTCATTATCCACTTAGTCATATGTGGCTCCAAACCAATTTTGTGCAGGATGAGTCTAAGGAAATCCCAGTCAATACAATCATATGCTTTTTTCAGGTCCAACTTTAGTACTAGAGATTTCAGTTTGTATATTTTGACGTTGTGTAGGCACTCATGGGTTGTGCTTATGGCATCCTGGATGCGCCTGCCTTTTAGAAAGCCTAATTTTTCAGTGGAGATCCTTCCAGAGAGTATGGGGATCAATCAGTTTTCTATGAGTTTAGAGAGAATATTATAACATAAGTTTCACAGTGAGATAGGCCAGTAGTTATCAAAGGTCTCTAGTTTATTCGCCTTTGGAATCAGGGTCAGAAAAGTATCATTTATACTTCCATAGATTGTTCCCCATCTTCTTGAATCTTCAACAAATTCTAGAAGATCTTCTCCTACCAAGTTAAAGAAAAAGATGAAGAATTTGGTTGTCCAACCATCTGGACCCAGACTCTTTTCCTTTTTGAAAAGGAATAAAATTGACTTCAGTTCTTCAATAGTAACCGGGCGGTAAAGAGAAAGTGAATCCTCCTCGTTAACCATCTGAGGGAAAAGATCAGCCAGCTTGTAATGATCAACTGTGTCTAGAGAGGTAGAAGCTTTGTAAGAATTTTTGAAAAAGGAGGTTGCTTCTTTCTTTAATAAATCCTGATCATTAATCAAACAGTTGTTTTCACCTTTGATGTCCCAGATGAAATTTTTATTTCTATTTCTGGAGGCCGCATTATGAAAACAATTTGTGTTGCGATCACCTCTATCCAGCTAGAGAGCTCTGCTACACAGTCGTTATTTTTCTTCTTCTTAGCGAAGTAAATTTTTTCTTTCCAGTTCCAGGTTTCTCAAATTGGTTTCAAAAACTTGACTGTTTGGATCCCCCAAGATATTGGTAGTGAGAGACTTGATTTCAGATTCTAGGAAGACCAGTTTGGCTTTGTCTTTTTTTATTTTGTCTTTGTGCCAATTCTTGGTTTGTTGTTTTAGAACTTGAAGTTTCCAGACTAATTTCTTTTGAGCATTGGCTTCTATATTGAAACTGGAATCGTTCCAGACCTTTTTAGCTAAGTCCACGAAAGCACTATCTTTGAGCCAATGCCCATTGAATTTGAAAGGACAGTTTTTGTGCTTCAACGGTAAGTTTAACTGAAAGCAGACGGGGGCCTGATCTGAAAAGTAAGGGGATTCAACCCAAGTTTTGTAGTGACCAAGAGTAGAGAGGATTTCTTCTGAGACCATAAATCTGTCAAGCCTCCTGGAGATCGCGTTCTGACCTAAGTGCCCATTGCACCAAGTGGGCATGAGCTCAGGAGGTTTGATGTCTATAATATTTTTTGAGGCGAATAAGTCTTTGTAAAAAACATCAATAAAACCGGAATGATTCACTCCCCAAGCCTCATCTGAATCAAGGATGATATGAAATTCTCTGGCCATGATCAAATTAGTGGCAGACAAGATACCACTATCTTTTACTTTAGTCTATAAGGCTTTCCTGGCTGTACAAGGGTCATAGATGTTAAGTAACGTTAGTTCCTGGTTGTCTAAAATGGTGAAGCCTACTAACAAAATTCCCCCCACAAAAAGATAGGGGGTCAGTTCAAGTGTAAGTGGACCCCAAGCTACCAGGAGGCCCCTAGAGGTGCCTACTGCATTTACTGAAAAAATGGCCCATGAAGGGGGAAAACCAAGAAAGAAATCTCTGGCTTTCTGGGCTGGAGCCAGAATTTCTTGAAGGAAAACAATTACAGGTCTCGTTTGCTCCATCAAATGGCAGAAGGAGGCGGTTTTGAGGGTGCCTCCAATCCCTCTTATATTCAAAGAGAGAATTAACATTACTTTTCCCTCGCCAGGGCTTTCAGTGCTCTAAGAGGCCCAACATATGTGGAAGAAGTAGAAAGCTAAGAGGTCTGTTCGGTTGACTATGAGAAATTTTTCCGGTTGCTTCTAGTTTTGATCGATGATAATTCTAGCGTGATGCCCCTCGACCAGGAAAATATTTTCTCACCTATACTCAGGTTGTTCTTTGAACTTGAAGCTTCCGAAATGCCCAAAGGGTCAAGGATTTTCTTCCCCAAATAGGTAGGGAGAAGCGAGGTTTCGTTGATCTCCTAGCAAGTGGAGGTTAGTGAGTCAAGGATAAGTCTGAGTTCGGAAGGCTCTTCCTCTGGTTCCTTAAAACCTTGCAGGATAATATTCTTGGGAGCCTCTAACTATGGGGAGGTGGAGGGTGAAAATGGGTAAGTGGAGAGTTCGGGGGAGAGTTAGGCAGTAGAGGAAAAGTCAAGCTGGAAGGAATAGGAGGAGTCGGTCTTGGCACTGAGATAACAAAAAAGGGAGACACCTCGAAGCTATTTCAAAAGGAGGTTGGTTCTCCCGCAAAGATAGTGGGAAAGGAGGTTAGTAGAGTGTGTGGTTCTAAGGTGTGTGTCTCCGCACTGTAGAGTTCATCACATTTCAAGCTAGGGGGAGATTAGGCTTAGTAAAGGGAAACATATCAGCACATCCTCTCTTAGGTAAAGAAACACAGGAGGGCGGATGCGTTAAGAAATTTGAGGCATACAAGATTTGTTTTTCCCACGATGTTAATGAAGAGTAAAGAGAAGGGAAAAAGTAGTGTAGCTTACCCAAAAGAGTGTCCAGAGTATCCAGGTGTGAGTCAGAGTTAGTAGGACTGTAAGTGGGGAAAGTGGCTTGTGAATCAACTTCCATCATGTAATCTGGTAGGTCTTCATGCAGTAATGTGTCTTCCAACTTGTCCTCTGTCAGTATGAATTTGTAGTCTGTCCGGAGATGTCTTGTGCAATGACACCAGTTGCATTTGAAAGGAATCCCCTAGTAGTCCAGTTTTTGTTTGTAGTTTCGACCTCGCCAGTTAATGTCTAGGACTTCAAGAAGTCCCTCATGTATGTCTATCTCCACTAGCAATCTCCCAAGCTTCCTTAACGAACTAGTGTGGAAAGAGGAGTCTAGTGCAATGAAGTGCCCCAAAGCGTTCCCTATGGCCTTGAAGGCCTCTTCATGCTAGAAATGTAATGGCAAACCCGATAGGAGGACCCAAAGGTGTCAGAGTTGAAAGTATTCAGTTTCAG
Organism: Picea sitchensis; assembly: GCA_010110895.2. Classification (NCBI taxonomy): domain Eukaryota; kingdom Viridiplantae; phylum Streptophyta; class Pinopsida; order Pinales; family Pinaceae; genus Picea; species Picea sitchensis. Next base: position 18,053 of record SNQJ01S0102202.1, read on the forward strand.
GGTTGAAGGTTATCCTCCATTTTTTTAGCATCAGGCTACTTTTACCTAGGACCCAGTGCTGGTTAAGGAGTAGTGCAACATCCTCCAGAGTATATCCAAGGAGAGGTGTCCAAACTTTTATGACCCAGTCTGAGACAAGACTGTCTGCCAGTGATGAATAAGCAATTCTACCCACCAGACCATAGAGAGCCAGTCTACAGGTATCTTTGAGACCCATGTCGTCACCAAGAACCATCCTTCTAGCTCGCTTTATTGGTTTCCAAGGAATTTTTCTAGTTCCTGTCTGGGCGGGAGAAGTAGAAAGGTTTGGTGGTTTGTTGGCCAAGGAGGACTTCGGGGCTAAGATTTTAAGGTGGCGCTCAAGTTCAGCTGAGCCCTGTGACAGGGGGGACTGTTTCAGCAAAGAGGCGTTAACGTGTACAGAAGAAGGTAGGTAGGCCGACAAGGAAGTCTGATCAATGTCTAGGTCCAAGGCAGGAGAGAAAACGGTAGTATGAATGATAGTTAAATGGGTAGACTATCTAGGCAAAGGTGAGAGTAAATATTGTTGACCTACACTGTCAGTAGTGCTAAATATTTCTTCCCTGGGCCAATCTAGTTCGTCGGAAGGGTTCATTAGTGCTTCAATATATTTATGGAGCTTGTCGGGGTCCATAGAAACCAAGTTGAGTAAAAAACTAAAACTCACAGGTCATTCACGGGAATAACGTGAATACTTCACCAAAGAACGAGGAGGGTTTAGTAAACGAGGAGGGGGGACTCTAGTGTTAGTAAGGAAGACAAAATAATGGGTCCCCCATATGCATTACTTGAAATCATCAACAATATATAAAAACACACGACATAAATACTATCTCCATATTCTGCATGATTCATATGTTTGGATTCTTCATTTGCATCTTTGACCTTAGAACCTTCAATGTCACTATCAATTCATTGTTGTCTTGTATTTTTCACATCCATCTAATGGTGATTTGTCACAGTATCCAAATATAACAAAAACACAACACTTTGTATTGATTTGGCTAAACTCAATAAAAAAATGCATTTGATTCCAAAAACATTAATACGTACTTATTTGGAGTTTCCAAATAGGAAATTGTCAAATTTGTCACATCTAATAATGCATCACACATTGAGTTGATGAGGCTTATAGTGTTTCTATTCACAAAATCCAAATAAAATTTAAAAACATTTTTAATTTTACAATGGTCAAAGATTTCTCAGGATCATTCTGGATCAACACTCTTCTCAATCAGCTACAACCTCGCAGATCTCCTTTTCTCAATTGATGGCAGCAACTACATCAATTACCACAACACCGCAATCTTCATTATAAATATTTCCCATTTAATTTGGTCCACCATTCTATTCATAAGTATGGTTCCTTTGTCAAGCACTTTCACAACCACGCTCTCTCCAGTCTCCATATTTTAAATGAATTTCACCTTTGCAGAGGTTTCCTCGCCAATTTTCCTCCCCGCCTCATACTTTCCGACATTTCACATCACCACCTTTCTCGAGAGCACATAAGGTGTCACCCCTGATTTTCTTACAGTGTTCTTCTCCACAGGGACATCAACTCCCACAAAGGAAATATTCGCAAATCAACCACCGCATTCACTTGTTGACTGTTACACCCATCAAAATTCCCACACTCACCATAGCTGCCATTAAAAGATATTCTCTATGTTATTTATGAATGCATTTACATTTGCTGACATCATATTCTAGAACCAAGCACTTACAATGGCCTCTATAGAATTGTTGAACTCATACCAGCTGGGAACCAACCGTACCTTTGGGCCAAACACTGGTACCATGACTATAGATTTTGAGAAACTGACCATCCAATTCAATCTTACATCAATTCATCAAACACTTTACCATCAATTCACAAGGGATAACATGTAGTAAGTACCACGCCCTAAGTAACTATGTAGACTAAAGAATGATTTTACATCACAAAATATTACTATGCATTACTTTTTTTTCACAAGAAAAATGGCTCAAGCTTATATTAATGATATATAAACTTTTTTACATCGACAATATAGAGGTCCCAAGAAAATGTAACAAGGGATCTGTCAGGATAAAAGATATTCTCAGTCTTCACACTGATGAAATAAAGAAGGTCCCGGATAGAGAGGAATCAGACCTATAATTGACTCCATAATCAATAGTGGATTTGAAGACAGAAATAGTGATCAAGAAACACTATTACAACAAAGTATTTTTCCTCTTTTTATATATATATTTTTTAAAAGAAACTTATAGTTTGTTGTGTTCCTTCGATTACATTGATTCAAGTGAAATAAAAAAAAATGCCCTTCAGAGCTTCGAGGGATCTTTTGGAAAGACTGTCAACTTCTTTGTTTGTTTCCCTGTAAATATGTTGAAAGTAGGTTCCTTGAAAAAATTTCTGCAAGTCTCGAACTCTGCACTTCCAACGTTCAATTTTGGTGGCATGAAGTTTGCATTTCCATTGTAGCCACTCGATAATGACCTTGGAATCCCCCAATAAGTGAAGATAATGTAAATGCAAGACATTTTCCATTATGAAGGTTGCCCACACTCCAACTAATTCGGCCTTCATGTTGGAGCCATCTCCGCAATTGAAAAACCATCTCACCTCTGGGGAATTAGGAATTTTCAAGTTTACACAGCACCACAGGTTGTTCCCCCAGTAATGGATGCACCGTCGAAGAAATTCGGTGAATATCCATGGATAGGACATATCAGACTCAGTCTTAAAAATCTGGGTCTATTTTCTATTTGTGTGTATGAAAGCGAATTTAAAGTTCTAAGAATGACGACATTAGATGAGGGGAGCTTACCTTCAAATAAAGATTTGTTGTGCTCCTTCCACAAGAACCAACACAAAAGGACTGGCAATTTTTTTGGAGACACTAAGTTTTGTGTCTAGTTCACCATGCAAACATTTAAATTATGCCCCTTCCATTCCAAGTTTAAGTTCAGAAAATTAATACAAGAGTACCAGATCGCCTTTGTAAATTGGCAATGGATGAAGAGGTGTGCATTATCTTCAGTGGTTTCTCTGCAAATGTAGCATAAGCCTAGGCCTACCCATCCCTTTTTTAATAAATTATCCCAAGTGAGAATGCTTTGGTCCGCTACCAGCTTGAAGAAAAGTATAATCTTTAATTGCATGTTCCACTTCCAAAGATTGAGTTTCCAGCTGAGAAGGTTTGGAAGGGAAAGTAAAGAAAAAATAGCCTTGTAGCAGTTTTTGACCGAGAGTTCACCTGAAGCGTCACCTCCATTCCAAAGTAATTTGTCCTTTTTTGTTTGTTGGAGCGTAATCCCTGTCTATCCAAGGTTATTCGTGTACCTGTTCCATTCTAAATCCTGATTTCCCATGAGTCTGAGGTCCCCAAGACTCTTCCATATCTCAATGTGGGTTATACATTTCATACCTGTTGAAGCATGTGCCAATGAGAGGATGCCCTGGTGCTTTAAAACAGATAAGAGATCCTCTGAAACATGCGTTGTGTCCCCCAGATCCAAAATGGTATCTCGACTGACTTTCACGTGTAAACTAGATCCTGGTCGCCAGCTAGTCCAGTGATTGTGATAGGAAAGGCGCGCCTTAGACTTGTCCAGATTTTAGATGTTGGACAACGAAGGTGTGAGAGGTGCCTAAAGGAATCGATGATTGATGCGTTGTGTAAATATTTGTCAAAAATTACTTGTTGTCAGATGCTGGGATGAGTTAGCATTCTCCATAGTGTAGACGCGAGCAAACCCAGAGTGAAGAGGGGCAGTTTAAGAAATCCCTAGCCACCTTGTTTTTTGGGTCTCAAGAGATCCTCCCATTTGCACAGATGGTATTGATGTGCTTCCTGGTGGTCGGTCCACAAGAATTTATACATTAATATTCTGAGTTTATTAAATATCAAGCGTGGTAGGGATTCTAAGAAAATCCAATAAAAGTTTTGTCCTTCCAGAATCGACTTTAGAAGGATAAAATGGCCTCCCAATGAGAGCCACCTTTTTCTCCATTGGTTCATTTTGTTTTCCATTCTTATTACCAGCCAATTCCAATCGGCAGCACAATGAGTTCCTGTTTTCAAAAAGTATCCAAGATACCGGAAGCCCGAGGAGAGTTCGTTGAAGGTGTAAGGAAGAAAGTTTTTGAAATAAGATAGTTCAGTCTCCGTGATACCTTCGTGGTGTATTGTCGATTTCAGTGGATTGACAGTCAGACCCAACACTTTACAGAATAGTATGATCAGGTTGTTAATTACTTGCCATTCGGAGAGGGTCACCTTAGATAAAATGAGTACATCTTCTGCGAAGAGTAAATGTAGGATTTTGGTCAGCCTCGATACTTTAATCACCGAAAGTAGACCATCAACAAAGTTTTGTTTTAATAAAAGGTTGAGTCCCTCCATCACTAGAACGAATAGTAGAGGGGATAAAGGACATCCATGCCTGACCCCCCTTCCACTTCTGAAGAATTCAGAGGCCTCTCCATTGATGAGAACCACAAAGGAAGAAGAGGTGACACAAGTCATTATCCACTTTGTCATCTGTGGCTCCAAACCAATTTTGTGCAGGATGAGTCTGAGGAAATCCCAGTCAATACAATCATATGCTTTTTTCAAGTCCAACTTTAGTACTAGAGCTTTCAGTTTGTATATTTGATGTTATGTAGGCACTCATGGGATGTGCCTATGGCATCCTGGATGCGCCTGCCTTTCAGAAAGCCTAATTTTTCAGTGGAGATCCTTCCAGAGAGTATGGGGATCAATCGGTTTGCTATGAGTTTAGAGAGAATCTTGTAACATAAGTTTCACAGTGAGATGGGCTAGTAGTTACCAAAGGTCTCTGGTTTATTTGCCTTTGGAATCAGGGTCAGAAAAGTAGCATTTATACCTCCATAGACTATTCCCCATCTTCTTGAATCTTCAACAAATGCTAGAAGATCTTCTCCTACCAAGTGAAAGAAGAAGATGAAGAATTTGGTTGTCCAACCATATGGACCCGGACTCTTTTCCTTTTTGAAAGGGAATAAAACCGACTTCAGTTCTTCAATAGTAACCGGATGGTAAAGAGAAAGTGAGACCATCTAAGGGAAAAGATCATCCAGCTTGCAATGATCAACTGTGTCTAGAGAGGTAGAAGCTTTGTAAGAATTTTTGAAAAAGGAGGCTACTTCTTTCTTTAATAAATCATGATCATTAATCAAACAGTTGTTTTCACCTTTGATGTGCCAGATGAAATTTGTATTTCTGTTTCTAGAGGCCACATTATGAAAACATTTTGTGTTGCGATCACCGCTATCCATCCAGAGAGCTCTGCTACACAGTCACCATTTTTCTTCTTCTTGGTGAAGTAAATTTTTTCTTTCTAGTTCCAGGTTTCTCAAATTGGTTTCAAAAACTTGACTCTTTGGATCCCCCAATATATTGGTAGTGAGAGACTTGATTTCAAATTCTAGGAAGACCATCTTGGCTTTGTCTTTTTTTATTTTTTCTTTGTGCCAATTCTTGGTTTGTTGTTTCAGAACTTGAAGTTTCCAGACTAATTTATTTTGAGCATTGGATTCTGTATTGAAACTGGAATCATTCCATACTTTTTTAACGATGTCCACGAAAGCACTATCTTCAAGCCAATGCCCATTGAATTTGAAAGGACAGTTTGTGTGCTTCGACGGTAAGTTTAACTGAAAGCAGATGGGGGCATGATCTGAAAAGTTAGGGGATTCAACCCAAGTTCTGTAGTGACCCAGAGTAGAGAGGATTTCTTCTGAGACCATAAATCTATCAAGCCTCCTGGAGATCACGTTCTGACCTAAGCGCCCATTGCGCCAAGTGGGCATGAGCTCAGGAGGTTTGATGTCTATAAGATTTTTTGAGGTGAATAAGTCTTCGTAAAAAACATCAATAAAATCGGAAGGAGTCACTCCCCAGGCCTCATCCGAATCAAGGATGATATTAAAGTCTTTGGACATGATCAAATTAGTGGCAGACAAGATACCACTATCTTTTACTTTAGTCCTGAAGGATTTCCTAGTTGTACAAGGGCCATAGACATTAAGTAACGTTAGTTCCCGGTTGTCTAAAATGTTGAAGCCTACTAAAAAAATTCCCCCCACAGAAATATAGGGGGTCAGTTCAAGTGCAAGTGGACCCCAAGCTACTAGGAGGCCTCCGAAGGTGCCTACTGCATTTACTGAAAAAATGGCCCATGAAGGGCGAAAACCAAGAAAAAAATATCTGTCTTTCTGGGCTGGAGCCCGAGTTTCTTGAAGGAAAACAATTTTAGGTCTCGTTTGCTCCATCAAACAACGGAAGGAGGTAGTTTTGAGGGTGCCTCCAATCCCTCTTATAGTCAGAGAGAGAATTAGCATTACTTTGCCCTCGTCGGGGCTTTCAGTGCTCTAAGAGGCCCAACATCTGTGGAAGAAGTAGAAAGATGAGAGGTCTGTTCGGTTGATTGTGAGAGATTTTTCTGGCTGCTTCTAGTTTTTATCGGTGATATTTCTAGCGCGATGCCCCTCGAAAAGGCAAATCTTTTCTCGCCTCCGCCCGGGTTGTTCTTCAAACTTGAAGCTTCCGAAACGCCCAAAGGGTCAAGGATTTTCTTCCCCAAATAGGTAGGGAGAAGCAAGGTTTCGTTGATCTCCCAGCCAATGGAGGTCAGTGAGTCAAGGATAAGTCTGAGTTCAGATGGCTCTTCCTCCTGTAGTGTACCTTTTTTCTTACCAAGGCTTTTAGCACACTACGTGACAATCTGTATACACTTGTGGCGGATTTACATAACATGTACAGTTCAGTATATATTCCACATGCATTTAACCGTAATTAAACACGTTTAAGTCTCAAAGTAAAAACATATAATTTTACTACTACGATTAAACAATTCCATAACATTCCATGATAATTCATATACACAGCAGAATCATGATAATATATACAGCACAATCATGTGGAAATGTGAATAGGAACATAATTAGATACTTATCTTGTAGCAGTGGAGAAATCCATCAACCAAATGCAGGCCTTCCACGAACCTCCCAACCTTAGACCACAATGCTCCTCAACTCAACAGTGGGTCACCCCCGGGCTGGGACTGAGCTCCACCCCAAGGCAAGGAATCCTAGGCTAGGCTGAGGTTACAGGGAAAACAACACCGGAATATCTGGAAGGATTCTTCCCAAAGATGCCATCTTACGTCCACTATTGCCAGACTCTCATTCCCCACATGCATGTTTCGCCCGGGAGTATACACCTTCACACACACAATCCATCAGTGTTAACCTCCCTCTCTGGGTCTCGACAACAGGACGGATCAATAAGTCTCAGAGCCCGTAGCTGGTGCTGGGCACTCTCTGGAAACCACTTCCCAGCAAACTCTTTCACCTGGAAAGAGTTGCTCACAGGCCAACAAGACTCACGCAGTCCAGAACTGTGTGCCACAACAAACACAGGGAAAACAGACACAGGCTTCCCAAGAACTGGTTTAGCAGCCACAAGATATTCTCACGGTCAAGATTTCTGAATAGGGTTCCACGCACAAGCTTGCTCAGTTTTTCCTGGGAAAACAGAGACTCTTTCCCGAAATTGACATGGACATTTCGTTCAGGAAATGCACAC
>SNQJ01S0102203.1:30637-51910 GCA_010110895.2 Picea sitchensis
AGATTTCGTGAAGTTCCGATGGTCGTTGGATCTTGCAGAGGTGCAAGGAGGTTACGGCGAGAACGTCTGAAGGTTTAAACCTCAGAAGGGGCAAAGCCGTCGATCCCGAGTCATAAGGACCATCAGATCTACACGTGAGATCATGTATCGGGGTTTCATGAGTCGAAGCTCCAAGCTGTTGCAACGAGAATTGCGATATCGCGACATGCGATATCCTGACGGAAGAGTTGTGTGGGGCCACAGCAAGAGTTAGTGGAGGACAAGTGGCATACCATATCGGGGATCGAGAAAAGGAAAGTCCCGAATCCATTGACCTCAGGATTCGTGATCCCGCGAGTTCTGAAATCCCGATAGAAGTGGAGAGAGGTGGAAAAGTCAAACCACACATGTGTGTCGGAGCTTTGTCACGTTGGGTATCGGGAGTCAGTAAATCAAAGTGCTCAATATCGCGAGTAGCGATATCCCAATAAAGAAAATTGCGATAGAGCAAAAGTCCCGACAAGGACAGGGTAAGATAAAGTCAGCGATTGACTGGTCATCGGGTCTCGGGGATTCGAGAGCCCAGTGATAGACATTGAACTTGCGAAGCCGCGAGTTCCGATCCTCTGATAAATAAAGAGAGGGGATCGCATGAAGAATATCTGTGGGAGAAGATTTCCCGATAGGGAAATAGAAGGACCTTGGCGTTCATCGGGCCGAGAGAAAAGAAGATCCTGTGTGAGCGGACGTGCCTGAAGGTGCAGCTGCGTCAGAGTGGTATCAGAGCACAGGAAGTTCGTTGCTTTCTGTAGCAAAGAAGGAGAATTTTCCATGCTGCCGAGGAGAGAAAGGCAATCACCTAATCCAGAGGACAGGGAGGTGAGAAGAAGAGGCAGGCAGGTAACAAATTCAGAAATGGAGAGGCAAATGCGTGATCTCCTAGCAAGACTTGAAGATATGGAGACAGCACAGAGACACACAGCTAGTACAGGGGATCTCAGCGATTCTGAGAGTGAAGTTGAAGATGAACGCGAAGAAGAAGTTGCAGTCGAGGATGCAACAAATGAGCGATTAATTAAAGCTATCGCACGTATGAGTTCAAAAACAAAGATGGACATTCCAGTGTATGAAGGAAATCTGGATGCAGAAGAGCTTCTAGATTGGATTAGAGCTCTTGACACCTACTTCAACTATGAAGATGTCGAAGAGGATAAGAAAGTCAGGCATGTTGTCACACGCTTGAAAGGACACGCAGCATTATGGTGGGATGAGCTACAAGCAGACAGACACTGCAAAGGTAAGCAGAAAATTAAAAGTTGGGATCGAATGATTGCAAAGATGAAGGCAAAGTTCATCCCAAGAGATTACCAAATTACTCTGTTTAGGAGGATCCAGAACCTGAGACAGAAGCTGATGACAGTGAAAGAATACACGGAGGAATTCTATCGACTGAACATCAGGGCAGGTCATCGGGAGGGCGATGATGAAAAAGTTTCCAGGTATATGAATGGCCTGAGATATGATATCCAGGACGAGATGATCATGGTAACCATCCGAACGGTGGAGGATGCTTATCAGATGGCTTTAAAAGCTGAAGAGAAGCTGAGCCATAGGCAAGGTCAGCGAGGGCGAGGCAGAAGTCAGCCCAGAGGCAAAGCAGTTGCCCAAGATAAATACCAGAAGCCCAAGGAGGAATGGAAGAAACCTCAGGGTAAAGTTGAGAGAGGTGGGACCTCACAGAGAGGGCCATACATTGAACAGAGAGGGCAGAATACAGAGAAGAGCGGAGGATATGATGACAATAACATGTTTCCTCGTACCAGAGGTAGAGGAAGAGGAAGAGGTGGAGTCATCAAATGCTTCACGTGTGGGAAAAATGGACGCAAGTCATTCGAGTGTCCAGAGAATAAGAAGGACATCGGGGAAGCTCACATCACCGAATCACAGAGGCGGGATGTTGAGGCAGAAGACGCTGAAGGCGGAAGGTCACTGATGATGCGTAAAGTCCTTTTGACACCTAAGAAGGAGGTGGAAAACTTAGCTCAAAGGACCAGACTGTTCAGAACAGCTTGCAAGACCAAGGATAGGGTGTGCAAGGTCATTGTGGACAGTGGTAGGATAGATAATCTCGTTTCAACCGAGATGGTGGAAAAAATGGAGCTGGAGACGACTGATCACCCGAGTCCATACAAGGTTTCGTGGCTACAGAAGGGACACCAGGTAACTATTACTAAACAATGCTTGGTTGAATTCAAGATAGGTGGATACAATGATAAGATCTTATGTGATGTCATACCTATGGATGTTTGTCATTTATTATTGGGTAGACCATGGCAATATGACAGAAATGTGATTCATGATGGGAAAATGAACACATATACCCTGGAGAAGAATGGGAGAACCCATATGTTTCTTCCGATAAAGGATAAGGAGGTGAAACCGGAAGTGAGCAACACCGTACTTCTCATGAGTGGGAAGGAGCTTCTTACGGAGGTAAAGAAGAAAGAAGATCCACAATTCTTTGTGGTCAGAAAACCAAGAATTGTTCTGACTAGCACAAGAGTGGATGATCTACCAGAGGAGATTCAGGAACTACTGGAAGAGTTCGCTGACATTGTGGTGGACGAATTACCTCGTTCGTTGCCGCCAATGAGGAGCATGAGTCATCATATAGACCTCATACCAGGAGCTAGTTTGCCTAATAAAGCCGCGTATAGGTTGACGCCGCAAGAAAATGAAGAAGTTAAAAAGCAGGTTCAGTAGCTGCTAGACAAAGGATTGGTCAGGGAAAGCTTGAGTCCATGTGTTGTTCCAACAGTACTCAGTCCGAAGAAAGACGGAGGTTGGAGAATGTGCATCGATTCCAGAGCCATCAACAAGATAACCATCAGGTATAGATTTCCATTGCCGAGGATGGATGATCTGATGGATTGCTTGAGCGGAGCCAAAAAATTTTCTAAGGTTGATTTGAAAAGCGGATATCACCAGATTCGTGTGAGAGAAGGTGATGAATGGAAGACAGCCTTAAAAACCAACGAAGGGTTGTATGAATGGCTAGTCATGCCATTTGTCTTGACGAATGCGCCAAGTACCTTTATGAGGTTGATGAATGAAGTCCTGAGGGAGTTCATCGGGAAGTTTGTCATCGTATATCTGGATGATATACTGATTTTCAGTAAGACAAAGGCTGAACATCTGAAGCATTTGGCTATTTTGATGAAGAAGCTACAGCAGGAGAAGCTGTTGATTAACATGAAGAAATCTTCATTTATGAAGACCGAGCTCATTTATCTAGGTTTTGTTATATCTACAAATGAATTGAGAATGGATCTAGATAAAATAGAAGTGATCAAGAATTGGCCATCACCGGGAAATGTTTTCGAGGTGAGAATTTTTCATGGACTGGCTAGTTTCTACCGAAAATTCATCAGGAATTTTAGTGGAATTAGCGCAGGGATGATGGACACAGTGAAGAAGCGACATAAATCTTTTCACTGGACATCAGAGGCTGAGAAGAGCTTCAATCTATTGAAGCGGAATATCATGGAACAACCAGTTTTGGTGTTGTCAGATTTCCTGAAGACATTTCAGGTGAAATGTGATGCGAGTGGGTTTTCCATAGGAGCAGTCTTGAGTCAGGAAGACAGACCGATTGCATATTTCAGTGAGAAGCTAAATGAGGCGAAATTGAAGTACTCCACATATGATAATGAATTCTATGCTATCATACAAGCACTAAAAAAGTGGAGGCATTACTTGATCCCAAAAGAATTTGTTTTGTATAGTGATAACCATGCATTACAGTTTGTGACTCAACAAGAGAAGTTGAATCAGAGACATGTAAAATGGGTAGAGTATATGCAGAATTTCACATTTGTGATCAAACATATTTTGGGTACTACTAACAAAGTGGCTGATGCTTTGAGCAGAAAATGTTTGTTGTTGCAGGATTTCCGAGTCAAGACCTTAGGTTTTGATGATCTCAAAGACATGTACGCAGGTGATGGATGCAGATTTTGCAAAAGCGTATGAAGCAGATGAGAATCTAGTTCTCAGAGACCGAAGCCAATGGATAGAGTACGTGATCCGGGAAGGATTGTTGTTCAAAGGCAATCAACTATGTATTCTGAAATGCTCCATGAGGGAGAATCTGTTGAAGGAGAAGCACAGTGGAGGATTGGCAAGACATTTTGGCCATGATAAAACATTCGCGAAGCTGAGCGAATCATACTTTTGGCCAGGGATGCGGTCAGAAGTCAAGAGGTTTGTAGACAGATGCAGAATATGCCAGCATTCAAAGGGAAGGAAGCAGAATGCAGGATTTTATCATCCATTTCCCATACCGGAAAGACCATGGGAGGCGATTAGCATGGATTTTTTGTTGGGATTGCCAAGGACGCAAAGAGGTGTTGATTCAATCTTTGTGGTAGTGGATAGATTTTCTAAGATGGCACATTTTATCCCATGCTAGAAAACCAGTGATGTGACTCACATCGCAAATTTGTTCTTCAAAGAAATCATTCGACTTCATGGATTGCCGAAGAGTATAGTTTCGGATAGAGATACAAAGTTCGTGGGACATTTCTAGAGGACTTTGTGGAAGAAGTTGGGGACTAATTTGATGTTTAGTTCTGCTTATCATCCTCAGACGGATGGAAAAACAGAAGTGGAGATACAGAAGCATGGGAAGACCGTGCAGAAGCTCATGGATAGGAGCCCATGAAATTTTTTCAAGCGAGGGAGTATGATGCAGGAGCATCGCCAACTCATCAAGCGAGCCAGCGCGGAAGCAAAAGACAATTGGATCAGCCAGCACGAATTTTGAAATTGCCTTGAAGCTGTTGTGCAAACATTAATGTGAAGATTTAATGAAGCGCACTTTGTATTTTGTAAATGGACCTTGAGCGGATAGCTCTCGTCCTTTAGTAGATAGACGACATTTACTATAGTTAATGCAGGTAGATAGGAATTTAATTCTAGATTTGATAGCTTAGGAAGTAAGAGAGAAATGGGATATAGACACCCTCATTGTATCATTGTATTATCATCAATCCAGGAAGAGCAAGAGCAAGAAGAGAGCTGTGTAAAGGGCACCCATGTATAGACATTTGAATTAATAGAAGAGTTCTGATTCAAATTCATGGTTTGTGTTGTTCTCTGTGTAATTGATGTTGACATGCTCATGAATGTTTGCTTCCTGTCCTACATTTTCTTTTATCGTTGTGTATATGATTTGTCATACATTTGCTTTTATACGTTGTGTATATGATTTCATGTTTGAATTGAAGTCTGAGAAGGTGAAGGAATGAGTTTCAATTGTTTCTCTATTTGAGCCAGAGAATTCCTGCAAGGAGTGCAGTCGAATTGTCCGCAAGGAGTGCGTTGACAGAGGGGTTCAATTAGAGGTAACTTTTGTCTCATTTTTCCCAAAGGTGCAATTGGGCATAGGAGTCGTGCAAGGAGTGTGCAGGCTAGGTAAAAGTCTCAGGGTTGCAAACCTGAGTAAGGAATTGAAAGACTGTTGCTGCAAGAGTGCACAGAGTCGAGAGACTTCAACACTCAGTCGAGGTTGAAGGGTTGCTGCAAGGAGTGCGTTCAAGAGATTTTCTAAAGGACTTGAGAGTCGAGAAGAAGCTCAGGAGGTATAGAACCTTGAGTAATCACCAAGGGAAGCAGAGGGATTTGGTGCCTTGAAATCTTGCAAGAAGCATCGCAGGCTTGCGAGCAGGCGGACGAGTTTCGTGGAGAGGAACGCAATCTTTTCACAGAATCATCAAAGGAAGAACGGACGGTCGAAATCCTCTGAGGAGATTTCGCGAAGTTTCGATGGTCATTGGATCTTGCGGAGGTACAAGGAGGTTACGGCGAGAACGTCCGAAGGTTTAAACCTCAAGAGGGGCAAAGCCGTCGATCCCGAGTCATAAGGACCATCAGATCTACACGTGAGATCGTGTATCAGGGTTTCGTGAGTCGAAGCTCCAAGCTGTTGCAACGAGAATTGAGATATCGCGACACGCGATATCCCGATGGAAGAGTTGTGTGGGGCCACAGCAAGAGTTAGTGGAGGAAAGGTGGCATACCATATCGGGGATCGGGAAAAGGAAAGTCCCGAATCCATTGACATCAGGATTCGCGATCCCACAAGTTCTGAAATCCTGATAGAAGTGGAGAGAGGTGGAAAATTCAAACCACACATGTGTGTCGAAGCTTCATCACGTCGGGTATCGGGAGTCGGTAAATCAAAGTGCTCAATATCGCGAGTAGCGATATCCCGATAAAGAAAATCACAATAGAGCAAAAGTCCTGACAAGGACAGGGTAAGATAAAGTCAGCAATTGACTGGTCATCGGGTCTCAGGGATTCGAGAGCCCAGTGATAGACATTGAACTTGCGAAGTCGCGAGTTCCGATCCTTCGATAAGTAAAGAGAGGGGATCACATGAAGAAGATCTGTGGGAGAAGATTTCCCAATAGGGAAATAGAAGGACCTTGGCGTTCTTCGGGCCGAGAGAAAAGAAGATCATGTGTGAGCGGACATGCCTGCGGGTGCGGCTGCGTCAAAATTTCAAATCAAAACCCTAAATAATCTTGTTTTCATCATACATTTGATAACAACCATTATAAGAGGGTAAAGGTTTTTCAAACAACTATCATGGAAAATCAACAAGGTAATAAGGTTCACAAAGGAGGAGAAATTGCCAGGGCTGAGCCCCATGACCTGCAGCTTATAAATTTTGAACCATTTTTCAAGGAAGCATTTCAGAGAGTGGGTTGCCTGGTTTTTTTTGAGAAAATTCAAAGAGGACATCATGAGATTAATAAACAATTTGCACTCAATTTCAATGGGACAAAGACTAAGGTGGGTGCATTGGAGTTTGAAGTCTGAGAGCAATCTATTTCTATTGCCACAGAGATACCTACTTATGGTGAAAAATGGTTTAAATCCATGTCTTTGAATTCTACATTTTCCAAGGAATTCTTGAAACCTGAATATCAAGGAGACAACCTATCCAAGCGAGTGCCAAGAAGTCATATGCTAGAGTATTTTGATAAAATTCATAGAGTTATCCAGAGGTATTTCAATTGTGAAGGGAGGTTCAATATGGTTTATAAACATCATATCAGATTGCTACTACACTTTACTGGGAAAGAGTCCATGAAGCTACCCTTTTATCTATTCAGGGGTATTGGGAAAATGTCAGATAGTGTCCAAGATAAATCCAAGCAAGTGGATACTAGTGTCTTTCACTATGGTTTAATCAAAATGCTAGTATTATAAGAGTTGAATAAAACCAACATTGATTGGGAGGTTTTCCTAGTTGCATCAGGCTTTCATCCAGATGTTTCTCACACACCACAGTAAAAAAGACAACTACCTACTCCTCTTGAGAATAGTGTGCACTCAGAGTCAAGTAAAAAGAGGAAGATGACCAGAAGGGATAAATCCATTCAAACTACTGATAAAATAGTTGAAGGTGGTCCCTGACAACATCTCGATAGAGAAGATTCTCCTGTGGCAGAACTTACACCTATGGAGACATCATAAAGTAAAGTAAGGAGTTTGAAGGGTAAAAAGCTTGTCTTTTCTCCACCTGTTGTTGTAGAAGCGGTCAAGCCTAGAAGACCTTTCACCAGATAAGAAACTAAGAAGCACATTCCTATGGAAGAGGGTACATCAAAAGCCTCATCTCAACAAAAGGATAAAACTCATCCTTCCAAGCAGCCAATAGAGATTATTAAGATCAACTCCCCTTCTTAGGAAAGTAATCCTACTTTCAAAAGACTCAGGAGGAAACTTAAAGATACAAGAGCTGAAAATGAAAAATTGAAGGAGGAAAATATGGAGGCTCGAATCAAGTTGAAGGATACTTTAGATTTGTATGAAGAAACCACTGATAAAGCAAGATATTTGGCTAAAATATCCTTACCTCTGCATAGGTAGATGAAAAATGTGTATATGCATAAAAGATCTTGCCAAGTTGAAATAAGGAGGTTGAAAGCATAATTGCAACCATTCAAGGAGAAGGTAGCAAAAGGAAATTTGGATTTGTTAGCTTGTGTGGCTACTAGAAGAAGCACCAGGAAAAGATGAAGACAGGATATCATTTCTACATCAACATAAACTTTTTTCCATGGTTTATTTTATATACAGACTTATAACCCTGAGCATGATTTTTTTTGTCTTAAATTGTTGTTACTATATTCATCTGACTTCTGCCAATGTTACTTCATGTTTAAGAAGATTTAGCAAGTTCTAAAAGGGTTTCCCATATTTTTGTGCAATTTTTAACACTTGAAATCTATTTTTAATGTGAAAGCGCACCTATAGGAAAGTTGCAGTGTGTGTTGTCAAAGGTGTTGCGAACTGATAGTTTTGGGACAATTTGTAGCTCAGGTGTTTTGAACTGGTTGTCACGATAATTTTTGAGCTAATGAATACTTCCAGTTGTCATATTGAGTTCGAATAAGTTCCTCAAAGATCAGTTGCACATCAACGTCCACTTGCCTCAAAGATCTACCTTCAGTTAGGCCACATGCAACAAGTTGTCAGCAGTTGCATTCATTGATGCCAACATTTTCTTGAAATATATCATTCTTGCTATATTTATGTTGTGTACTTGGTGCCATGCCTCTCTTGGGCACATTATCCTATGTAGAATCTAGGTGGCATATTCTAGAGAGATTTTTGGATGTTTTGTTATTTAATATGTATTTTAACTCTATGAGGAGGTTCGAATGGTTAGACAATGAGACTCTTATCTTTATTTTTTCAACTGTAACAGAGTTTCCATATTGTATGTATGAGATTCAATAATCTTTAATAGTTAATGATCAGTTTCCTTTCCTACTGTCAAATATGTGTTTCTATCTCACTTTGATGCTAGTTGTTGATAAAGGATTCATCCTTATGCTTGTTCCTTACTACAATAAATGATTTATTGTTTGTAATTGATGCAAGTACTATCAAAGTTCTCTCTTGTTGATTAGGAGTTTCTTATTCAATGAGATTTATGCTATATGTGTTTCAGAACTACCTGATGTAACATGATGCATGTATCTCAGATTTCCTGCTAAGTCTTTCATCTTCCCATTTGATATCTCTAAACATAGATCTGAAGATATCCAAAGCCTTGCTTGTTGGTGTGTATTTCATGGAGGTTTTGTGTTTATATTATTAACTGAGTATCTCACCCATTTGCTACATATTGAAAACATTTTTATCTTTAACAAACCTACAAATTTTTTTGATGGATATTAGGATCACACCTACAACAATCTAGGTGAGACTTCTAGCGCTAACATTTTTGGCGTCGTTGTCGGGGAGGCGAATTGAAGATAACTCCCTGAGTTGTACGACAAGGACACTATTTATTTTGTTGGTGTACAGAAATCAGTAAATAGAATGACTGCATAGTACACCTGGCGACTCCAAAGTTCAGGTATGGCTTCCGAGAGAAGGTATACGAGGGCTAACCCACAGTCACCTCTAGCTACACCTGAACCTGATCCCAAAAAAATCACTAGGAAGGGAAAATATTTGCAAGGAGCCTCTTCTTATAAATATTCAAGTATTTATGAAGACCTACCAGACTCTATTTTCCATACACCAATTTTTGTTTCTGATATTCCTCATTTACCTATAGTTGAAACTCCTCTAAAGTCAAAATTAGAAAATTTTCTTGTTGAATACACACCTTTTTCTCCTGAGTTGAAAGAAGAAAATTTAGAAATATTCGATTTTCTTGCATCTCCTGAAATTGTTAAGTGGTTTAGACTTGAAAGTTTGGAAGATTTTCCTTTCTTAATTTCCCCAACTCCTCATTCATTTAAATTTCCTGTAACTAAAGAAGAAGGAACCTCACTTTCTATTGAAATCTCCTCAGTTATACCCAAGTCCAAGCCAGCTTCTGTTAAGTCTGAATCTTCTTCACCTCATACTCCTCCTTTTGGAAAACCTCCTATTATATAGATTGCATTTTCACCTGCAAAATCACCTCTTACTTCTCCCAAGATTCAGAGTCCTCCTTTTCCAAATCAAATGGCAACAGTTAATCCTCCTCAAAACAAAATGGAAGCTATTATGGCTGCTAGGTATGCACCTTTAGTGCTTCCTCAACCTATGAATTCTCTCCCAATAGGGGATTACATTAAGTACATGCATAAATTTACAGGAGAAGAATATATTACTCTAGAATAACATCTTGTTGCATTTTACAGTTATGCAGATAATTTGAATAATGAAAATGAAGATGTCTGGATGAGAATCTTTGTGTAAAGCCTAGATGGATAAGCCCGGAAGTGGTTTAGAAGTTTAGCCCATGGATCAATAGTTGGAATTGAGGCTCTGGATGATGCCTTTCTAAGGCATTGGGGTGACAAAAAATATTTCTTGTATTGCATTACAGAATTTGGGGCTCTCAAAAAGAAAGAGGGAAAATCTGTGTTAGATTTATCAAAAATATTTAACAAGATGTACAACAAAATTCCTATTGATATTAAACCCACTGATACCTCTACTAAAATAACTTAGGCAAGTGCTTTTGACCTAGAATTATGTCTTTTGTTGACAGAAATAAGGTCTACAACCTTGGACCATATGCAAGATTTTGCACTGGAGGTTGAATCAAATAGTCTAGCAGCAGATACGTTGAGGGGCAGGTCTGATAGAGATAGGAGAAAACATAAAACAAAAGCCTCATCTTCAGATGCTTGAGGTATTGATCCCAAGGTTGATGAATTGACAAAGTTGGTTAATTCATTATCTGTAGAGATGGAAAGGTTAAAGCTTGAAGGGAGACAAGTTAATAGAAATCTTCAAGACTTTGGAAACATAAATCAGTTTGGAAGGTTGAACAATACACCTCATATTCTATAGAGAGATCAGAGAAATCGAGAGGATAAAAAATTTCAAACTCCTCTACAGAACAATTTGGTTAATGATGAAGAAGGAAATAATGAGGATGAAGGCCAAGAAATTCATTGTTTAGAGGATACAACTGCCTATCCTCATTTAACCCATACTTCTTATGAAGAGTCTTTAATGTGCAATCAGTTGACTGAGTTAAGTAAAGGAGAAAAAGTTAATAAAGCTCAAAACAAGTATAATCTGAGATCAAAATAGAAGGATGGAAAACCAAGTGCATATACTCAGCCAAAAAAGTCAGATACTTTTTCAAAGTATGTATCTACACCAAATAAAGAGATAGGAGAACAGAAAAATCAGCCCATTATCAAGGCTCATGTTCAAGAGGTAAAGGAAATCCAAAAACCCCACTCTTATTTTAATTTTGAGAATGAAATCCAAAAAATCAAGATTCATGTCCCACTCCTAGAATTGATGAAAAATGAAGACTATAATAAATCCATCTCAAAAATGTTGCAGCCTTAATCTTATCCCCCTTCATCAGATTCAGTTAACTTGCAGGATGAGAAGCCTGTAGTTATATTAGGACTACTGGTAGAAGGTAGAGATTATTCCTCTCCCCCATTTTACATTTCTTTGAATGTGCATGACAAGATTTTGCACAATTATCTTATGGATTCGGGTGCATCCCATAACCTAATTCCTTAGGCTTTCATGGATGAATTGGGTCTGGAAATTACTAAATATTATCATGACTTGTATTCTTTTGACTCAAGAAAAGTAAAATGTCTTGGAGTTATTAAATATCTAGTTGTCACACTTTTCCAATTAACTATGAAAAACATATTCATGGACATTGTAGTTACAGATGCACCCCACAAATTTGGTATGTTGTTGTCTAGATCATGGATTAAGAGGTTAGGAGGAACTTTACAAATGGATCTTTCTTATGCTACCATACCAGTCTTTGGGGGTGAACACATGAGACTGTATAGAGAAGCTTAGCTATCATACATCATAAGTGATGGGAGAAACCCAACAAGCCATCCCATCTATGTTGTTGATACTGATTTGGGGTCTAGTATTCTTCATCTTACTAAGTCTCTTCAGTCACCCTTAGAGATCAAAAATCAATCATCAACAAAATGTGAAATAACTAGACAGGGTGTTCAAATGTGGAAGATGTATTTTGATGGTGCATCCTCCAAGGATAGTGTTGGTGTTGGGGTAGTGTTCATTTCTCCCTCTCAGGATGTCAAAACTTTGTCCTTCGGTCTTGAATTTAAAACAACAAATAATGTTGCAAAATATGAAGCCTTAGTGTAGGGGCTTAGAGTTGCAAAGGACATGAAAATTGAGGGACTATCAATGTTTGGAGATGCAGAACTGATTGTGCATCAAGTCATAAATATCTATCAAAAAAAACATCCTAGACTGAAATCTTATAGGAATGAGGTTTGGGACCTCATTGATAACTTCTTCTCAGCCTTCAACATATCTTTTGTTCCCAGAGAAGCTAATACATTGGTTGATTCCTTAGTTGTTTCTGCCAACAATTTTAAAATTCCACTACCTCCAAAACCTAAGTATAATATTGAGGTGAAATACAGACCTATTATACCTGATAATGCCAAGCATTGGAAATTTTTTGAATATGATCAAGAAATAAAAAGGGTTTTGGAAATAGTGGATGAATTTTCTACTCTTCATATTGACCAAGATTCAAATGATGATAAAAATCTACATGCTGATAAATTTCTGAACAAAATTGCATATCATAAAATTGTTCAGTTTCCTAGAAATCACATTCCTAAAGGATTGGTTCCTTTGGAAATATTGCTTGATAATAATGATGTTGTTGTGAAGGTGAGTGGTTCTAAAGAAAATGCAGATCCGATAGACTGTAATTTAGGCACTGAAGAAGAACCCAAATATGTTAAGTAGTCATGTA
Source organism: Picea sitchensis (assembly GCA_010110895.2). Taxonomy (NCBI): domain Eukaryota; kingdom Viridiplantae; phylum Streptophyta; class Pinopsida; order Pinales; family Pinaceae; genus Picea; species Picea sitchensis. The sequence goes on from SNQJ01S0102203.1 coordinate 43,431, forward strand.
GTCTATTAGAAAATCAAAGGACTGAATATGTCAAATTGTTGAAAGAATTTTCTGATGTTTTTGCATGGAAGTATGAATACCTAGAGACTTATGATACTAGAATCATCGAGTATAGGATACCATTGAAATATGACACCAAACATTTTAGACAGAAGCTCAGGCAGATTAACCCAATGTTATTGCCTATTATGGAAAAAGAGGTCAAGAAGTTGTTTGATGCCCAAATCATTATACCTCTGAGGTATTGGGATTGGGTAGCTAATTTGGTTCCTGTCAGAAAGAAGAATGGTGAGATTAGGCTTTGTGTTGATTTTAGGGATTTAAATAGGTGTTGTAGAAAGGACAACTAAAGGGTGACAAGCTCAGTAAGGATTTCAATGATTGATGGGTTTTCGGGCTGCAATCATATTTTTGTGTTACCAAAGGATAGAGAAAAAATATCATTCACCACTTCTTGGGGGACATTCATGTATTCCTAGATGTCATTCAGTCTTATGAATGCAGGGGAAACTTTCCAACGTGCAATGGACATTGCATTTATTGGAGAGAAAGACAAGTTTGTGGTTATCTATTTGGATGATATTACAATGTTTTCCAAATCTGATCAAAAGCATTACCAACATTTAAAGAAGGTGTTTTTGAAGTGATAAAGTATGGGTTGTCCCTCAATCCCAAAAATTCTCTTTTTTCCATGAAGGGAGGTAAGTTGTTAGGACACATTGTCTCAGCTAAAGGAGTAAATATTGACCCAAATAGAGTAGAGGTTATCAAAACCCTTTCTCTTCCAAGGTCCAAGAAAGAAATTCAGTCCTTCTTAGGTAAGATAAACTTTTTAGAAAGATTTATATATAACTTTGTTGAGTTAGTGAAATTCATCATTGTCATGTTGAGAAAAGGAAATGAAGTAAAATGGACACCATAAGCTAGGAGCTCTTTTCAGCAAATAAAGAAAGCATCGGTTGATGCTTCTGTGTTGATCAGTCTTGACTACTCAAAGGAATTTTTGATTTTTTTCTTTTGCCTCCAATGATACACTAGTTGATTTCCTTGTTCAGAAGAATTCAGATGGAATGGAGAAACCTATCTATTTTTTCAGTGGGGCATTGAGAGATGCTGAAGTCGGGTATGATATTATGGAGAAACAAGCTTATGCTTTAGTCAAAGCTCTTAAGGATTCCAGGGTATATGTTCTTCATTCAAAAATAATTTTTGATGTTTCTTCAAGTTCTATGAAAGAAATTCGTATTCATCCTAATATAGATGGGAAAAGAAGTAAGTGGATTGCTAGATTTTAGAGTTTGAAATTGAGGTGAAACCCACCAAGCTGGTAAAAGGTCAAGGTTTGGCTAGACTTCTAGTTAAATCCAATTGTAAGGCATTGGGTGTAAGTTTTATGAGTAATAACTCTATAAATCAACAATCTGATATTCATAACAGCAGCTTACAAATCATCTCAAAATTGGAAGAATGCAGTTGGTACACAGACATCATCTATTTCCTGCAAAATTTGCAGCCTCCCACTGGACTTGAGAAAACCAAGGCAAGATATCTGAAACTTCAAGTAGTCAGGTATTGTATTGTTGATCATATTCTATATTGGAAGGATCCTTCAAGGATTCTTTTGAGATGTTTAGATCCATAGGAGGAAAAACAAATTATGCTTGAATTTCATGGGAGTTTATGTGGAGGTCATTACTTCTAGAGAACCACAACATATAAGATACTCATAGCTAGGCATTGTTGGCTTAATTTATTCACTGATGTGTATGCAAAGATCATAACATGTGACAAATATCAGAAATTATCAGGTAAACATCAGCTCAAGTCTTTGCTTCTGAAACCCATAGTGGTATATGGCCCTTTCCAGCAATGGTGATTAGACTTGATTGGAGAAATTCATCCATCCTCAAGTGGCCAACAATGTTGGATTCTGACTACTACCGATTACTTTACCAAATGGATAGAATACATTCCCACGAGGAATGAAACACACAAGTAATTATTGGTTTCTTGGAAGACATTTTGTCAAGGTTTGGTTGACCAAATAAAATTGTCATTGGTAATGCAGTAGCTTTCAAAGCTGAGCCCCTGGTGAAATTTTGTGAAAATTTTGGTATTCAACTTATCCACTCCACTCCATATTACCCTCAGGGTAATCACTTAGCAGAATCCTCCAACAAAATCTTATTAAAAATTATCAGAAATTTGTTGGAAGACAATAAGAAGTCATGGGATTCTAAGTTGAAGTTTTCCCTTTGGCTAGACAGAGTAACCACCAAAAGGTCAATTGGCACCACACCATTTCAGCTGGATTATGGAACTGAAGTTATTTTCCCTACTCAGTTAGCTTTACCTATGGAAAAATTTATTCAAGATCAAGAAGGGCAACCAGATGACTTAATCGGGAGGATGCATCAACTTGTGGAAGTACAACAAACCAGAGAGCAGTTGTTTGACAAAGCACAAAGTCATCAACAAAAAATCAAAGAAATTTTTGACAAAAAGGTGAAGAAGGAATATTTTCGGCTTGGAGAACTCATACTCAAGTGGGATGCTCATAGGCAGGATAAAGTAAAACATGTTAAATTTGAATCCCTTTGGCTTGGTCCTTTTAAAATTTCTGAAGTTTTGCAAAATAATATTTTTAATCTGCAAAATTTGGAAGATGTTGAAATTTCTGGTGACCTAGTCTATGGGAATTTTCTCAAAAAGTGTTTTTTCTAAAAGCCACAGGGGGCTTCATTTCATTTTAAATACCAGTCTGTTTAGTTATATTTGTTTTATTTTAATAATGACTCCTTTCCCAATGGATAAGGCACTAGAACTACAATGTTCTTGGAGCCTCCCAGGGAGGTCTCCATCCCCTAGGGAGCCAGATGTTAGAATATAGCATGTATATGGGTCATTTTTTTTAGTTTCTAGGTTTGAGTCATAGGGTCTTTCTATTTTAGGTTTTGAGTCATGTATCATGTCAATAAATTATGTTTGATTCTTTCGTGAGCAAATAAATTTGACCTTAGTCCATGTAAGAGTCTTGGTGTCATGATAGTGTTCATCATCATGAGAGAAATAAGGGTAAGTATTGGGCACACCCTTGGTCTTAAAACTCGTCATTATCATGTGTCTTGTCTGAAAGGGGTGTACAAAGGTTCCTTACGTCATTTTTTATCTGTTTGAGGGTCAAATCAAGTGTCAAGTCGACTTGCTGCAAACTCACCTGAAAGTTCACAGCGAATCAAGAAATTACCCCATGCACTAATCACACATCATTATGCTTTGGAAACGTGTCAAGGGATATCTTATTGTTTTCGGTGCCTTTAATTCATCGTGTTCTTCAAGTCAGTTTCAAGAAATAGGTCTATCAATTTGAATATAGTGTGTTGTAAATTGGTTAGAATTATGGCGCTACGATTGCCTATAGCAGATGAAGGTGGATTAAATTCTTCCAAGGAACTGTCAATTTAACTCATGAGACAACATTTGAAGCTTCATATTACTAGGTACCCTATTTAACAATCAATTGTGTTGTTTGAAGCCTTATTAGACTATATTCTAGTTGTTGTGATTTTCTGCGTGTTGTAAATTGTTGCATAGCATGTGCATTGCGAACTTCCGAAATTCAAATAAAAAACCTATAATATTTGTATCTCAAACCTTGTAGATCTAATGTTTTTTTGCTTTATGCCAAATAAGATCAATTTGCAACTAGTCCTTGCAGCCATGACCTTATCCACTGCATTTTCTTGTTAGTGCTACAAAGTGTGTGCATTGAAGGCGTTGTGAACCCTCTGTTTTCTCACTTTAAAAAACCATCACTGACTGTGCTTTCACTCAAGTATAAGGTTTTATCTTTTTCAAAGTAATTTTCCTCTTCAAAATTGGGAATTTCACAAACCTCTCCCCTTAAAACCTAGTCTAAAATTGTGCAGTGCAAACTTGATTGTGTGCTGCAAACCTGACTATGCACTGCAAACTGAAGGATCGTGTTGCAAATCCTTTGTTTTACATAGAATTTCCATGAATTTTTCATGATTGCAACCTCATCTAGTTTAGGATTTTGTTATTTCCTCTCATCTCCTACTTTCAGTCCTTTCATTCTCACATTGTTGTTGTACATGAATATTTCATTTAGTAAATCCTAAATTGTTCAAATTTCAAATCAAAACCCTAAATATTATTGTTTTCATCATACATCTAATAACAATTGTTATAAGAGGGTAAATGGATTTCAAACAGATATCATGGGCAATCGGTAAGGTAAGAAGGTTCACAAAGGAGGAGAAATTGTGAGGGTTGAGCCCCATGACCTGCAGCTTATAAATTCTGAACCAATTTTCAAGGAAGCATTTCAAAGAGTGGTATGCCTGGTTTTTTGTGAGAAAATGAAAAGAGGACATCTTGAGGTTGCTAAATAGTTTGCACTCAATTTCAATGGGAAAAATACTAAGGTGGGTGCACTGGAGTTTGAAGTCTCGGAGCAATCTATTTCTAAAGCCATAAAGATACATGCTTATGGTGAAAAATGGTTTAAATCCATGTCTTTGAATTCGACATTTTCCAAGGAATTCATGAAACTTGAATGTCAAGGAGACAACCTATCCAAGGGAGTGCAAAGAAGTCATATGCTAGAGTATTTTGAAAAAATGCTCATAGTTATCCAGAGGTATTTCACTTGTGAAGGGAGGTTCAATATGGTTTATCAATACCATATCAGATTGCTACTACACTTTATTGGGAAAGAGTCCATGAACCTACCATTTTATCTGTTCAGGAGTATTGGGAAAATGTCAGATAGAGTCCAAGCTAAATCCAAGCAAGTGGATACTAGTGTCTTTCACTCTGGTTTAATCAAAATGATAGTATTAGAAGAGTTGAAGAAAACCAACATTGATTGGGAGGTTTTCCTAGTTGCATTAGGATTTCATCCAAATGTTGCTCACACACCACAGTAAAAAATACAAACACCTACTCCTGGTGAGAAGACTGTGCACTCGGAGTCAACTAAAAAGAGGAATATGACTAGAAGGGATAAATCCATTCAGTCTACTGATAAAATAGTTGAAGGTGGTCCCTCACAACCTCTTGATAGAGAAGTTTCTCCTATGGAAGAACTTACACCTATGGAGACATCATCATGTAAAGTAAGGATTCTGAAGGGTAAGAATCTTGTATTTTCTCAACATGCTGTTGTAGAAGCAGTCAAGCCTAGAAGTCCTTTCACCAGATCAAAAGCTAAGCAACATATTCCTATGGAAGAGGGTACATCAAAAGGATCATCTCTGCAAAAGGATAAAACTCAGCCTTCCAAGCAGCCAATAGAGATTATTGATATCAATTCCCCTTCTCAGGAAAGTAATCCTACTTTCAAAAGACTAAGGAGGCAACTTAAAGACACAAGAGTTGGAAATGAAAAATTGAAGGAGGAAAATATGGAGGCCCGAATCAAGCTAAAGGATACTTTAGATTTGTATGAAGAAACCATTGATAAAGCAATATATTTGGATAAAATATCCTTACCTCTGCATAGGCGGCTGAAGAATGTGTATAGGCAGAAAAGAGCTTGCCAAGATGAAATCGGGAGGTTGAAAGAAGAATTGCAACCATTCAAGGAGCAGGTAGAAAAAATAAATTTGAATATGTTAGCTCGTGTGGATACTAGAAGAAGCACCAAGAAAAGATGAAGACATGATATCATTTCTACATCAACATCAAATTTTTTCCATGGTTTATTTTATATACGGACTTATAACCTTGAGCATGATTTTTTTGTCTTAAACTGTTGTTACTACATTCATCTGAAATATTCCAAGGTTACTTCATATTTCATAATATTGTAGCAGGTTCTAAAAGGGTTTCCCAGCTTTTTGTGCAAGTTTTAACACTTGAAATCAATTTTGAATGTGAAAACGCACCTAGAGAAAATTTTGCAACGTGTGTTGTCAAAGGCATTGTGAACTGATAGTTTTGGGACAGTTTGTAGTGCAGGTGCTGCGAACTAGTTGTCATGAGAATTTTTTAGCTAATGAAGACTTCCAGATGTCAGATTGAGTTCAGATAAGATTCTCAAAGATCAGTTGCACATCAAGGGCCACCTGCCTCAAAGATTTACCTTCAGTTAGGCCACATGCAACAAGTTGTTAGCAATTGCGTTCAATGATGCCAATATTTTCCTGAAATATAGCATTCTTTTTAGATTTTTGTGTTCAAGGAAGAGAGTATGAAGGACATTGTAAATGCATGCAAAACCTCCATGATCTGATAGGCCTCGTCAAGTTGTTTCCAATGGTAGATGGCATGCCGCGTGGTTCCTCACAATTTAGAAGTTATGCTCTCTTAAATTTGAATCCAAAATTTATGGTCAAGAATCCTTGTATTTAAGTTCAAAGAAGTTACAAGTTGGCCCTAAATTCAAGTAAAGGAGAAAAGTTGTTTCAAACAAGAAGTTATAGGTTATCCCTAAAGACAAGAAAAGGAGGTACTTAGAAAAGTATAAATACCCATCAAGAGCCTCTCATTTGAGTAAAATAAATATCGTTATTTACCATTAAATATTACGATCTCTTAGAAAAAGCGTGGAAACAAATTTTAGAGGGAAGATAAATTGAAGAAGGGAGAAATTCCAAGGGAAGATGAAGTCTTGTGATGATGTGTTCTAAGGTATGTTCTTTAAAGTACATCTTGTCATTTTCGCTATAAATTTTTTTCTATAATTATTCATATAGTGAAACTTGGAGACTATTGAGAAGACATATCAAGGTACCTATGGTACGAATTTCATCTTCTGGTTCATTGTATTTTTGGAGATACAATCTGTGGAAGATAGGGTTTTTTACTAGTCTTGTAACTAGTCACAAACAAATGTTCCGGGTAAAATAGTCATAACTTCTTCATAGAGGATCTAACTTCTATGATACCAACTACATTGAAAATATTACATTCCATAGTATTTTTTATGTGAGTTTTAAAGTCAGAAATCAAATATTGAGCATGTGACATGTTGTACAAGTTCGCTCTCAAGAATAGGTCAAAATTTAGGAAGGTCTGCCATTTTCTCTATATCTCTTTTTCAATGACAAATCAAGCAATGAAACTTGGAGGAATTTCATTAAAGATATCAAAGAATATTGGGTACAAGTTTCAAATATTGATTCATTACAGGTACAGATTTTTACTTGTTGGAAGTTAGGGTTTGTGAATAATCCAGAAACTAGTCCCAAATAGGTGTTCGAGATAAATTTAAGAAGTAATGTTGGGGTTTATATGTGGACCCATGTGGACCTAGGATATTTGTGTGGACTAGTTTCTATGTGGACCCAGTTTGATTATCAATGATAGTGACAAAAGCAATGACCCAAAAAATGACAGTGGCAGTCTATATGGACCCAGTTTCTCTGTGAACTCAGTTTCTAAGTGGACCCATTTTGATGATGTTGAAGTTGAGAAAGGTATGATGAGTAGAGATCTTATGCACCAGGGTTGTTACAGGATGAAAGGTATGTTTTTATATATGATTTTAGGTTTGTATATTGGATTTTTTTGACACATGCACTAGTACATATGGGCAGATTATTCCACAAAAAATTTCCACGTTTCCATTAGTTTCATCTTTTTTTTAAACAGGGCGGGATTTTCGTCACTATTGCCATGAAAGTTCATCGTAATATCGACGAATAGGTTATTTTAACCTAGTCGCGATTTTCGTCGCTCTTGCGATGAACTTTTGTGGCAATAGCGACGAAAATTTTGCCTATCTCATTGGTTGGTGTTAACGGCTAGTTGACTATTTGATCTATATATACCTGACTTTAAGAGACTTTGCGACACAATTTCTATAGTTGTGACACTGTTCTTGGATTTTGTTTGAGTTGTTTATTTTTTCCGTCACCCACCGGTTGAACAAATCCAATTCTCGATCTACATAGCTTGGATTTTGAACTTGCAAGGTTAGTATGCCTTTTTTTATTGATGTACTCATTTAACTTGTAAATTTTTGTTCAAATGTCCAAATTTCATGTAGCTTGTTTTTCCTTGATAATATATTATATGTGTAGTACCATATTTCATATCTTTGTTTTTTTAATCTAGTTAGTATATTCTATGGAAAAGGGTATGTGGATTCCATAATATTCTAGGTTTATGGAATCCACATACCCTTTTCCCTTCAATTGTAGCTATAATGTCTCTCTCTTTTCATTGATAAAGATATGGAATTGCTCTTGAAACTCAACCCTGATCGGTGAAATGATAGTAATTGATTGTCATTTTCTTCTCTCTTTTATTTTTAACAACTAACAAAAAAACACCAACAAAGCTTGATTGAAGCTTTGATACCACTTGTTACATCCCTAGTACCCAAAAGGGATCACACTTGCATAAATTGAAAATAATATAATAGTGACAATAATGGTTGGGATACTTTCACACCTAATGGTTGGCTAGCACTTACTAATTCAATTAAATGAAGGAAGAAATCTCCATGA
>SNQJ01S0102204.1:0-30491 GCA_010110895.2 Picea sitchensis
GGTGCTTCCAATGAATTTAATTCTTCAAGACATATAAGAAAAAACATTCTGTGGTTTTCTCCCGATTTGGTTTTCCACGTAAAACACTGGTGTATTGTGCATGTGTGTGATTGTTTGTTTATTACTGCTCATTATTGGATACTAATTCTACATTGATATAACATTTGAAGAAAAGGGATTATAATTATGTTATTACTGATTCACCCCCCCTCTCAGTAATCCAACATAAGTCAGCTAAGGAGATCTGGGACAAGCTGAATGTTATATATGAAGGACACAACAAAGTCAAGGAAGCCAAACTACAAACCTACAGAGCTCATTTTGAAAATTTGAAGATGAAATAAGAAGAGAACATTGTTGAATAGCTCCATAGAGTAGATGAGGTAGTTAATTCAATCAAAGAAACAAGAGAAGAACTCTTAGACAAACCTATTGTACAAAATATCTTAAGGTCGTTACCTATAAGGTATGATGCCAAGATTTCCACAATTGAAGATAGACCAGAACTTGCAAAACTCATAGTAGATGAGCTCCATGGAATTCTTACAGCATATGTGATGAGGACAGGTAAGGAAAAAATATCAAAAGGAAAAACATTGTTTAAGGCATATAAAACAAAGAAGAAAAAGGTGAAAAACACTAATGAAGAGTTATCAGATATATCTGATGAAGAATTTTCCAACTTCATGAAGAAACTCAAGAGAGGGACTGATACAAAGGAAATTTTCCTCTACTATGTTTCAATTGTGGAAAAATTCGACACTTCTCCAATAAATTTCCCTATCCTAAGCAGAAGGAAAGTGATGAGCAAAGAAATTCCAGAGATTAGAAGAAGAGAAAAAACAAATATAAAAGGATGTTCTACAAGAAGAAGAAAACTCTCTTTACCAAAGAAGACAGTATCTCATTTGAAGAAAGTGAATAAGAGGAGCGAGAGCTTCTATTTATGGAAATGAAAACTCAAGATGATAATCATTCGGAATATGAATAATAATTTAACCTTGAGGAAAAATGTATCCTTGCAATTGAAGAACTAATAAAATCTAAAAAAATAAACAAGTTATTAAGGGAACAACTTCTAGAGTTTGAAGAAACTATAAAATAAAGAGAAAAATAGGTTTCTAAAATCATTAGTGACTCATAATAATTGAGTATTGAGTTAAATACCTAGCTCCAACAAACCAAAAGAAAAGATGAAATATTGAATAAAGAACTCAATGAAAAACAACAAACATGTAAGATATTGGAGGATGAAATAATTCAACTAAAAGGGAAACTAGAAAAATGAGACATTGAGTATAAGTTTGAAAGCAACTCAAAAATATTCAACATTCTTAGCAGTCAAAGATCATAAACTAATAAGATAGGACTGGGATATGATCCCTCTACAAAATATAAATGACAAACAACCAATCAACTATGTAGATGCTCTTAAAAAATCCATAAGAAGAAAAGAAAATAAGACAAGAATAATAGTATTGAAAATTTTCTCAAATAAACATAAATCTACAATCCCTACTAAAAAAAAAAAATGACAAGAAGAATAAATCATCAGAAAGAATACCTCTAACAAAAATCAATATATCTTCTTTGTATATTTCTATTCCTACAATAATTTTGGACATAAAGTAATACATTGTAAAGCTTATAGATAATACAATCCAAGAAATGTTCAAAGATATGAAAACAATAAGAATAATGCAGAAAGAAGAAATTATCACTCCTTCTCTCCCTTACAAGACTACAATGTTGAATGTTACAAATGAAACAACTCTGGTCATGAAGCTAGTGAATGTAGATTGTCAAAGTATGACAAAAATACAAATATTCCGAAAAATCAAAAGGTATGGAAGAAAAAATAAATAAAGAAAACTGAGTGTAAAGTTGTCGTATATGCGAAAAACCAAGGATGTCAGTGGTATATAGATAGTGTATTTTCTAAGCACATGACTGGATAACAAAGAAAATTTCTCAATTTAAAGAAGAAAGAAAAAGGAAAAGTCACCTTTGGAGATAATGTGTCAACCAATATACTGGGAAAAGGCATTGTCATCCTAGGGAATAACAAGACCAAAGAAGGAAATGTACTTCTGGTAGAAAATATCAAGACTAATATCCTAATTGTGAGTAAGACATGTGATCAGGGTCACATACTTACCTTTGATTCTCAGAAATGTGAGATCAGAAGAAAAGATACCAGAAAGCTAGTAGCAATTGCACCAAGAACATCTAGTAATGTGTACATCCTTGATATGGATGAAGAAGAAAAATGTTGTTTAAGTCAAGAAGATGAAATATGGCTATGTAATATAAGGTCGGGACATTTAATATTTAACAACTTAATCAAAGAAAATAATAAGGAGGTAGTAAGGGATCTGCCAAAAGTAATTAATCCTTCAGACTCCATTTGTAAACATTGTGAAATAGGGAAGCAAACAAGAGATAGTTTCAAAACAAAAGAGAATTCAAAAACAAAACCATAGACTTATGTGGACCTACCAGAACTATAAGTATTTATGGAGAAAATTGTTTTATGTTGATCATTGATGATTACGCAAGAATGACATAGGTATACTTTCTAAAAGAAAAATTAGAATCCTTTGAGAAGTCTAAAACATACAAAGTCCTTATAGAGAATGAAACAGATCTCAAAATCAAATTTCTAATATCAGACAATGGAGGAGAATTCACCTCTAAAGAGTTCATAATTTTTTTTGAAAATAATGGTATCAAAAGTCATGTTTTAGCTCCCAGGACTCCTCAATAGAATGGATTGGTGGAAAGGATAAACATAATAGTCCAAGAAGCTACAAGAACCATGTTAAATGAAACCAGGTTCCAAAACATATATGGAGAGATGCAATCTACACAACAATCCACATACTTAATCGAGTTCAATTGAGACCCAACCATGACAAAAGTCCTTATGAGCTATGGTTTGGCAGGCCAACATCTGTCAAACACTTTATAGATTTTGGAAGTAAATGTTACATTGAGAATGATGAAAGTAATTTAGGAAAGTTTGATCCAAGATCTAATGAAGGCATATTTTTAGGTTATTCACCTAAAAATAAAGAGTAAAGATGTTATAATCTTAGATTACTCAAGATAGTGGAAATCTCAAATGCCAAGATAGATGATCTAAAACTAAAGAAGAGAATATCCCAAGACATATAAAAAATTGATTAAAAAAATATTACAAAGAAAATTATGATAAATAATCTCAGCAAGAAGATGATGATAAAGAAACACAGGAAAATGAACTCTATAATGATGAACAATACAATGAAGAAACACCCTTACCAAAGTCTCCATCGAAAAGAGTTCAAAAGAACCATCCTGAGAGTTAGATCATTGGAGACAAAAATGTAGGAGTGGAAACAAGAAGTAAACTCACATTTGACTCATAACAAGCAATGTTGTATATGATAGAACCTAAATCATTTAGATAATATAGAAAAAGTAAAGACTGGACAAAGGAAATGAATGAAGAACTTGACCATATAGAGAGGAACGAGACTTGGGAATTAATTCCAAGGCCCAAGGACAAGAATGTTGTAGGAACTAAGTGGATCTTCAAGAACAAACTAAATGAAAATGGGGATATTATCAAGAAAAAAGCCAGATTACTTTGCAAAGGTATGATCAAGCAGAAGGTATTGAATTTAAAGATACTTTTTCTCCAGTAGAAGACTAGAAGTCATCAAAATGTTCCTAGCATTTGCATGCTTCAGAAATTTCAATATTTATCAGATGGATGTCAAGTCAACATTTCTGAATGGAACTCTAGAAGAAGAAGTCTATGTTGAAAAACAAGAAGGATTCATGCTAACAGAAAATCAAGACTATGTGTGCAAGATAAATAAATCTATGTATGGTCTTAAGCAAGCCTAAAGAGCATGGTTTTCAAGGCTATATCAGTACGTAAAATAACATGGATACAAGAGAGGGATTACTAACAACAACTTATATATCAAAAATGAAGTTCAAAATATGATTTTGTTGTAGTAAATGTCGATGATATTATATTTGGGAGTAATCTTACTATAATGAGAAGAAAATTTGCAACTAAAATGAAAGAAGAGTTTGAAATGTCTATTCTAGGAGAATTTTCTTTCTTCTTAGGTTTACAAGTCACTCAATCAGAAAAATGAATATTTATTTCCCAAACCAAATATATAAAGGAGATGTTGAATAAATTCCAAATGGAATATAGTAAACTTGTAAGTACTCCCATGGTCACTGAATGCAAACTAAGCCTATATGATGACTCACCAAAAGTAGATAAACCTATGTACAAATCAATGATCGGAAGTTTGCTCTATTCAATAACTACTAGACCTGACATCATGCACATTGTAGGACTAGTGAGAAGATTTCAATATGCACCTAGGGAAACTCATCTAAAAGAAGTAAAACAAATATTCAGATATCTCAAAGGGACCTTAGAATTTGGATTATGGTATCCAAAAAATAAATACGTTACATTAAATTCATACACTGATGCAGATTAGATTGGTAGTATAGATGACGTAAAAAGCACCAATGGAGGAGCATTTTTTCTAGGAAAATTTTTGGTAGCATGGCTACGTAAGAAAAAAACTTCCACATCAGTATCCACAATAGAGGCAGAATACATTGATGTTGCATCCTGTTGCACACAAGTTATTTGTATGAAGCAAATATTAGAACGTTTACAAATAAGATATGCTGATCCCATTACTATTAATTGTGATAACACTAGTGTCATAAGTATCTCTAAAAATCTAGTAATGAATTCTAAAACCAAACACATCCCAATCAAATAAAATTTCTTAAGAGATTAGTTTACTCAAAGAGTGGTTAAATTAGTGTATGTGGACACCAAAGAAAAAATTGCAGACATATTCACAAAACCTTTTCCCATGAGTACCTTTCAAAATATTCGACAAAAATTGGGAGTAATTCACATACCTCATTAAAACTGCAAAAGTCACATCAGAATAAAAGGGGCACATGGATAGGGGGAGCATATCCACAACTGGAGTGAAGAAATATCCCCTCTTTCATTTATGTCAAAGGGGGGGGGNGGAATCGATAAGTAGTAGAAATAAAAATATTTCAAAGAAAAGGTTTCCATCAATGCCAAAGGGGGAGGATGTTGGACAAAGTAGTATGATATCACCATTGATGTCAACAGAGTGCAAGTGATGAGATCAAATCACAGAAGAGATAACACTGTAGAAATCGTGTAGGATAAATACAGATCGTTAGATCATATTGAGAAATTTTCGAAACTATCTGGGTCATTAGATCAAGCCCTGACCTTATATTAAATCTCAATTGTCGATGACGAAGTGGAAAGATAGGACAAGTGGGTCCAAAGGCACGAATTCCCAAAGAGCATAATGATCGTTTGATAGAAAGGTAAATCAACAGTTTGTGGGTTATTTAGATCGAGAAAGAGCACATTAGATAAAGACAAAGTAGGTCTGAAGAAGAACTAGACCAACAATGGAGATTAACTTGGGGCAATCCTGATTGATGAATTTGGAAGTAACACATGACGACTATTGATTTATGCTTGAAGGAAGTTATTCAGATTCCAGTGGATAATATTTTTTTTAACACTCTGAAATCAGAGTATGAAAACAAAATATTCCTCATTGATACCCTTTATTCAATGTCCAGAAAGACCATAACATTTTTGATATTATGGTAGCTACGATAGGTATTAACCTCCACTTGTGACCTCTGATGAGATTAGATTATTCTAGGAAGAAATAAGAACCCTACAATACTTGGACATAAACCTAGAAGTAAAGTCGTCTAAAGAGAATATTTTATATTAATTCTTTAGCACCCAGAAAGAGAATTCAACCAAGATTTTATAACCCTAAATGGCACTATACATGCATACCTGGGATCAGTCCATCTTACTTACTATTTTTTCCCAAGCCAACACTCAACAACTCTTCTTAAAAATACTATTTTTGAAGATGTACGCGCCCTACAACACTAATTCCCACGTATGTAAGCTAGTTTCCCCACTACTGTCCATGTACGTACACTAGCTACACTATTACAGCCCATGTATGCCCACAAAAGTTGAAAAAAATAAAAAGTTGCAAGGGATTCATTGAGATTACAGGCTATTGGGTAGTTTCCCAACTAATCCACCATCTATAGCCTATCACCCAACTGAATAACCATCATTTTGTCATATAAAAGGAGGTGTTGGGGTCTCATTCCAGGGAGAAACATAGCTATAGTGAAACTTTTCCCATTTTAGTTTCCCCCCTTGCCCTAAGAATTTGCAGCCACATTGTGAATTTTGAGCCAAAATTCCCTATTCTTGCCTTTCTCCTTATTCATAAGCCTATGCCCATTCTCTAGAGAGAAGTGTGAGAGAAGAAGGATACATGGAAGCAGTTGGAGATTTTTGAAGAGGATCCCATGACCGGGTTCGAGGATCAGTCGTCGATCTCATTTTGTAAGTGACTTTGTGAGATTAATATAAAGAAGTACTTTTTTCGTCCCGCCATATGATGTGTTCAATATTCATGTTTGATTTACATTTTGTTATGACATCTAACCCACTAATTCATATATAATATGTAGGTTTGTAGTTTCTTGTTTGTCTTTTGGTGAATGTAGGTCAGCCTTGGGAGGAGACTTGCAGTCGAGAAGTGATCCAATGTAAAAGGATCGACACCGGATGCTCATTTTAAGGTAAGACTATCGGATCCTTATACTTTGTATTTTATGCATGAATGTGGGGTATTGTCGAGATAGTTGTTAAAAGTAGAATACTTTATATCGTTATCTCTACCTGCATGATTGAACCCTAATGTAGTCCATAGGGGGTTTTTCCCACTATAGTAGAATTGGTGACCATACTGGGGAGACTCTAGGGTTTTTAGGGGATGTTTTTGGTTGTTTTAATTGGTTTAATTACCTCTTTGAGTTCTCTATAAGTTGTTGAGTCTTCAACGGATTTTGGTCTGCCATACCAGTACTCCCTGCCTGGTCAGCTTGACTACTATTTTTACTTTTTTGAGAAGTTACAGAGGTGTACGCGGCCTGCAGTGGGTCTGCACACGTACATACGTGCCCTACCTTTGGACATCCCACATGCATATGCAAGTTTCTTTAGTGTCAGTAGCGTGCCTGTTTCAGGAAGCCGTTTTTTTAAGAAGAGTCAGTCATCCTCCTCCCTGATTGAATTCTGACTTCTCAGGGGTTTCTTGATTTAGTATTGGTCTCTGTAGTTACAATCTTTAAGTCTAGTATTGACGTCAGTTCCTTTATCTTTCAAGATTTCTTGTGTTTTTCATTGAAAGTGTTTTGATGAGTCTGTGAGTCTTTTCTGTTTTAGCCTTTGTGGTTTCTTGAGTGATTCCCTGCAATCCACAATAGAACAGAAGTTAGTTTCTTTGGTATTTCCTTTTCTGTACTTTTCCCTTTTACTTTCCTTAGAAGAAAAGAAAAGAATTCATTTTCAAGTTTCTTATTTTGAAGCATAAAAAAAATAAAAATAAATAAATAAATAAAATCATTTTCTTATTTGTTTAAGTAGTTAGGTTAGTTGTCTTTATTTATCGGGAAGAAGAGTTCTTTCTTAAGTTATTTACTGAATACTTAGGAATTTAAGTAGCTCGTAGTCGAGCGAAATGCAGTTTTAGGTTTTTTCTTTTAAAAGATCTTGGAAAGGAAGTTAGTTACAAAAGTTGGTTAAAGAGTTTTGAATTTGCAAATCTTTTGAAAAAGGAAGTAATTTTGTTTTCAACATGTGTTCTTCTCTTTCGTCTCTTTAAAAACATCACCATTTTCATTTGCGTTCCTTTGGATTAAGATAAACCACTTAAAATTAATGATTAATTAAAATTAATCAAACTTTATGTTTGTAGGGTCCATTAACTATACTAGGCTAGAGCCTTGATTTAGGTTGGAGAGGAAACTCTTCGAGGCTACAAAACAAACATACAAGTCTGTTCTAGGGAGTGTAGAAGTCCAATAATGTGGAAATTACCCGGAACCCCCCTATAACACACAGCTTAAGCATGAGGTCATGTGTGGAATGGTAGCAGAGATAACCCCTCCAAATCTGGACCAGGCGTAGTGGGAAATGCATATAGAGGACTTATCTTGGGATTTCGTTGGTCGCATTTTCCATGAAGCTTCGTGGGTCTCAAATATGTTCAAGGTCCTTAGTCATCTTCCAGAACACTATCTTTCGATACCCTTGATAGGTTTCGAGCTTGATACACTGCTCATTGCGGTCCACCCGACTGTCGAATGTACATGCCTGGTAATTGTTCACGAGTTGGTGTTAGCACCAGAAGTCACTCATGGATTGCGACAGGAGTAATCTTGATACCCATCAGTTTTATATGTCACGATAATGAATGGAGGTATTCGAATGGATGCAGACCCAGGAGAATATCATTTTAACTCAGAAAACTGGGCCAGGCATGCACGAACAAGTGAGATCTTGATCTAACTTCTGTCAGTAATTTGAATTTAAGGTGAAAAGATGGAAGACTTGTTGATAAGATGAACAAGTCTTCTATGGGAATATGGCCCTCCAACAGCTCAGGGAAGAAAAATAAGACACTGAAAATGTGCCTAAGAGACACAGTTACAACATCACAGTGATCAAACCTTTGTCACAATGTTGTTGTAACAACTCGACTGGATCCTCCAATTCCGAGTTACTCAATGTAAGAAGGAAAAGATAACAATGGAAACTGATTTAAAACTGGTAAAAATATTGTCATGATCAAACATACATCACAACAACACCATCACAACAACACCATCACCCCCGACTGGATCTTCCAATTCTGAGTGTCTTAAAGCAGTGTTTACAAAGAGATGGAAAGAAGCCGACTTTCATTAAATAGGAAATCTCACATACAAATGCATAACCAGGAAAACCGGTGATTCATTAAAATTTTACAATCGAGAACCTGGATCAACCATCGACCCTTACAAAAATAGAAAAAATTCCTACATATACTCAGACTAGCTCGAACTTCTTCAAGAAGATCAAATCATGCATTCAAGGCTTTATGTCGATAAGCTTCTCTGTCAGGCTACACATGCAGATGCTGGGTAGACTGCCCATGTAGTCGGTTGTCAGACGCAATCTTTGTCAGGATGGACTGACAGTCACCTTCTACGCTTTGTCCCTTTCTGAACTTCTATTTATGGAAGGAAACGACATTTACCCACCGTCAACTAACTCAATAATTGCTTCTCGGGATCAGATAAGGCTTGGTCAATTCTGCATTTGGACAATGTGGCGACCTTTCCTTGGCTGCTGCTACTTTGTTGGACTGCTATGAGGGGGCCCAGCCTGCAAATGTGGGTGAGGATCTGACGGGTAGAGTGATGGAGTCATCAATGCAAAGGTGAGACGAGGGGTGTTGAGGTGGAAGCACAAGGTGACAAAGAAATAGGGTTATGACACTAGACGAGAAGTGCCACGAGAGTATGGATAAGACACGGTGGAAGTGGAATGGATCACAGGGGCATAGTTGTTGGGAGATAAAAGGGATGAAGGGATAGGGTACATGACCCCTCGGAAAGTGGAGGACAAGTGTGCGGTGGTGAAAGGTAGGAGGGAAGTGGGAGATGTGATAGGGGAATAAGAGAGGCAGAGTGAGGGACACATGTCACTAGGAGAAAAAGGTGGTAAGAGGTTTAGGGAGACCCACATGGAGCCACCCATATCAGACCCCCCTCCTCCCCCAATTAAAGGAAGAATGGAAAGGGGGGTCCGGAATTGGACCTCATCCGCAAATATGGGTGCTTCAATCCCAGCCATTCAGACCTATGCAACACCATATCGGACCCCCACCACCCAGATTAAAGGAAGAATAACAGAGGGGTTCTAGAATTGGACCTTGTCTATAGATATGGGCACATGGATCATGACCACCCAGATCCACGCATCTTTTAAATCATATGCACCTGATCGCCAACTTAAGAAAAGTGGGTTTTGACCCGCTTCTTGCCATATTTTTGCCAAAGGCGTCACTTCTTAGGGAAAACAACCCCTCCATATTTATTTGATAACATTAGGCTCCATGAGGGATGGCAGGCCCCCTGCGGGCTTCCAAGAACTCTTTTGCAACTTCAGTGCCTTGTTGTTGGGCTATGAAGTTGAGCTCAGAACACCCTGCTTAAAAAAATACATGTCGATAAGTGGAATAAAACAAAAATAAACACACATTCTCGAAGGACCTTATTTATGTATAGTCCTAAACTAATAAATGTTTTTACATGGGACTAGGTGAAAGAAAACTTCCACCATATCCATTTAGGGAACTTCCTGAATGGAAGCTCCTTCACTATGTTGATGATTACTAGCAGATGATGCAACCACGATAGCAGAACGCTTACATCCTTCAGCTTCCATCCTAAGGTTGAGGTTAGGATGAATCTGGGTGGTTGCAAATCATGAAGGAAATAGAACTCCATGTATTCGTTCATAGGCTCATAGGACCAGTGGAAAACTCCAGAAAATTGGTGACAGGCAACCTCCTCTACTACGCAGATACTCACACATGACCGAATATCTCTGGTAAGCTCAGGTGGGTGAGAGGCTGGTGTAGGCTGACTGATATCAGGTGGTGGCTACTCACTTATAGGGTCTGTACAAGAGATTAAATGCCCCTTATGTTGGTCATCTTCTTCTTCTTGTCTCTCCCAAGGGTCGGATTCATAATTATCATAAATAGGACCTGTGGGAAAACTTTTCTCTTCCTCATGCTACTCAGTGTCTTCTGCAGGCCAAGGATGGTTCATTTCCTCATGATAATCTTCTTTAAGGAAGAGAGGATAATAATTTGTTGTGTTTCCTTGGATATCCTACATATCTAGCTTAGAATCTGATTCATAGCTCTCATATACAGGCTGACTACTCCCCAGGTCAGAAAATTGTGATGCAGGGCTATGTTGCTCCTCATCCGAATAATCATCAAAGGTTGGAACAAAAAGGACATTAAGAGAAGGATGCAAGGCCTCTCCAACTATGGAGTATTGATTTTTATCCTTAGTAGATCTACCAAGAACCTCCACTTTAGGGACTGGGAAACCATCTGGATCTTCCCCAAGAATGGAGCAATCATGCTCTTCCTTCAATTTCTTTATTTTAGCAAAAAGGGATTTTCCCAATTCCATCAGCTCACACAGAGCATCTTCTTCCTCGTGGCTCCCCTCCCTATATCTTACCTATGATGCAAATGAATCGAGAAGAGAAAGATCTGATTCCCGATCCAAGTCATCTCCTTCATCCTCACAACCTGCTTCTGAACCAGCTATATATTGAGTGCAATCATTGTATCCCTCACAACAACTATGAAAAATTAACTCAGAGGGATAAAAATTCTGACATTGAGCATTGAAAGCTACATGAAACTACTCCAGGGAGGAAATACTAGCAGGGGGCAGGGAGTAAAACCACTCACAAGCATCTCCCTCTAATGAGAACCTAAACATCTTCATCAAAACATATTGGTGAACAAAGTTTTTCTCAAGCATGCATATATGAAAATTAAACAGATTCTCACCAGGATGATCATGCTCGTTTCCTTTGAACCTCGGAAGATAGTCATCCCATTCATTTATAGGTGACACTGGATGCAGTTAACCAACTATGGTAGAGAAATCGAAGAGGGAAAACCACTTGGCCAGGATAGCCTCCATAGCCCTTTGATTTGCTTCCCTCAGTGGAATCACCAAAAGATATTGCATAATGGAGTCACCATGGTGAAAGATAATGAGTAAGAGAAATGTCTCCAGCTCTAGTTCACCATCTAAAATTGGATCTCTGCAATGTGTTTCTTTCTAGGGAGCTTCAAGTGTGATAGAGGAAGTTGTGGAGTGGAACTTGTGTGTCTACCTCTAAGGAGCCATAGTCGAAACAATGGAGTTTCCATTTGATTTGCATCAATGGATTCTCCAGGTGCACAATAGCAATCTTGGAGGGTTTTGATGCTTGATGCACCTTCAGAATCAGAGGGTCAATGTCATTCAATCTCGGGGAAAATCTTCAACTTCGTCCCCGACAATGGCACCATAAATGTTAGCAACATAAGTCACTCCTGGATTGTGACAGGAGTAAGCATGATACCCGTCAGTTTTATATGTCATGGTAATGAATGGAGGTAGTCAAATGGATGAAAACCCAGGAGAATATAGTTTTAACTCAGAAAAATGGGCCAGGCATGAACGAACGAGTGAGGTCCTGATCTAAATTATGTCAGTAAGTTGAATTTAAGGTTAACAGATGGAAGACTTGGTGAAAAGATGAACGAGTCTGCTATGGGCATCCATCCTTCCAACAACTCGGGGAAGAAAAAAAAGACACTGAAAATGTGCCTAAGTGACATAGTTACAACAACACAGTGATCAAACCTTCATCACAACGTTGCTATAACAAATCGACTGGATCCTCCAATTTTGAGTTACTCAATGTAAGAAGTAAAAGATAACACATGAAACCGATTTAAAACTGGTAAAAATAAGGTCATGATCAAACATACATCACAACAAGACCATCACCCCCTACTAGATCTTCCAATTCCGAGTGTCTTAAAGCAGTGTTTACAGAGAGATGGAAAGAAGATGACTTTCATTAAACATGAAGTATCACATACAAACACATAACTAGGAAAACCAATGCTTCATTAAACTTTTACAATCGAGAGCCTAGCTCAACCCTCGACCCTTAGAAAAATGGAAAAAATGCCTACATATACTCATACTGGATTGGACTACCTGGAGCAGATCAAATCATGCATTCAAGGCTTTACGTCGATAAGCTTCTCTGTCAGGTTGTGCATGTAGACATTGGGCAGATTGCCAATGCAGTTGGATGTCAAACACAATATTTTTCAGGATGGACTGACAATCACCTTCTGCGCTTTGTCCCTTTTTGACTTTCTATTTATGGAAGGAAATGACATTCACCCACCATCAACTACCTCAATAACTACATATTGGGATTAGATAAGGCTCATTCAATTCTGCATTTGGACAACGTAGTGACCTTTCCTTGGTCGTTTCTACTTCATTTGAATGCTATGAGGGGGCCCAGCCTGTGAACATGGGCAAGGATCAGACAGGGAGAGTGATGGCACCAGTAATGTGAAGGTGAGACGAGGGGTGTTGAGGTGGAAGCACCAGGTGACGGAGAAACGGGGCTATGACACCAGACGAGAAGTGTCACGGGAGTATGGATAAGACATGGTGGAAGTGGCATGGAGAACGAGGGCACAGGTGTCGGGAGATATGAGGGATGAAGGGAGAGGGGACATGACCCCTCGAAAAGTGGAGGACAGATGTGCGATGGTGAAAGGTAGAAGGGAAGCAGGAGATGTGACAGGGGAATAAGAGAGGCAGAGTGAGGGACACTTGTCACTAGGAGGCGAAGGCGGTAAGCGGTTCAGGGGGACCCACACAGAGCTTCCTATCTCAGACCCCCCCCCCTCATTAAAGGCATAATGGAAAGGGGGGTCCAGAATTGGACCTCAGTCACAGATCTAGGCACTTCAATCCTAGTTGTTCAGACCTGCGTGACACCATATCGGACCCCCTCCCCATTAAAGGTAGAATGGTAGAGGGGGTCCAGAATTAGACCTCATTCGTAGATCTGGGCACATGGATCACGACCGCCCATATCCACGCATATTTTAAATCATATGTGCCCAATTGCCAACTTAGGAAAAGTGGGTTTTGACCCGCTTCTTGCCATATTTTCTCCAAAGGGGTCACTTATTAGGGAAAACACCCCCACCATGTTTATGTGATAATAGAAGTAGTAGTTTCATTCGGTATTACCTGAAATTTGTCTCTATATTTTTGTTAGTGGCAGTAATAGTCTCTCTTGAACATGACACCCCCTTCATCATTCAGTCTAGGTTGGAAAATTCATTTTTTCTCTCATTTGACCTTCTACAAGTTCATATCTTGGGTCTTCTCTGAGTCAATGCTTTCAATACCATTGTCATGTCATTCATATGTTCAAGATAAGTACAACCTTTCACAATCCTTCTATATAGTCGGACATCTGCAGTTATCAATTCTTACCATGTTGGCCTTCCCTGTGTCAAGTTCAAATCATCTTCATGCTTTGATATACCTAAAATATGTTACTTGTTCCATGTCATTGATGGGGGATACATCCAGGCCCTCATGTGATGATTCTTTTCCTGTCAACTTCAGCTCATTATCCAGGAATAAGACTAAGAAATCAATTAGTACCTTAGAACCTACATGTCTCAATGATAGGTTTCTTCTCTTTCGACAGTGGATTCACATCATTGGTCCCTGATCGAGAGATTCCATTGAGTGTTTGACTTCAGCACATTTATTCACATTCGATGGATTGTACCGAGGTACCTTGGGAGTCATTGACATCAATGGTGATTTCCCTCGCACTTGTCAATAGTTTTCATCAATGACCAGTAATCACGTGGTTTCTAACATGTTTGACTTTAGACCCTCTAATCATATGGATATATTTGTACTTATAGATGATGGGATTGAAGACCCCAGATCTCACCATTTTGGTCCAGGTTGCGATGGATTATTTATGATTTGTATTTACTCATAGATCCACTTTGTTTGTCTCGTGGCTATGTCTGATTTTGAGTTTTCTAGAACAGAGATCCATAGTGTATTCCTGGGGGGAAATACTTGAGAATATGGCTATCCTTACAAATCCTGCAAGGGAACTTGGGCTTATGGGTTCTTTGGGTGATATTGACATCATCAACACTCCCAACACAATTAAAAGTAACTGGTTTCTTTCCAACATTTCCAACAGTGGTTGGAAGTTTGGACCCTTTCTTATTTTTCTTCTTCTTAATATTCCTTTTCTTCTTCTTCTTATCCACTGGGTTACTAGCTTGAGAGCTTTCACTCTGTGAATATTATGAAATGGAAGAAGACCTTGCAAGTGAAGAAGTTGAAGAAGACCTTACTGGTGAACATGATGAAGGATAAACATGAGGTTGATTCTCTTCGGATGAAGTGCTTACAACTAAATCACTAACTGCATTCAGGATTACCTGAAATGTTTCTCTATATTTGTGTTAGTGGTAGTAATAGTCTCTCTTGAACATGAAACCCCCTTTGTCATTCAATATAGGATGGGAGATTCATTTGTCTCTCATTTGACCTTCCGCAAGTTCATATCTTGGGTCGTCTCTGAGTCAATTCTTCCAGGACCATTGTCATGTTCTTCATATGTTCAAGAGAAGTCCAACCTTATGCAAGCCTTCTATCGAGTCGACCATATACAGTTATCAATTCTTACCATGTCGACCTTCCCTGTATCATTTTCAAATCATCTTCATACTTTGATATACCTCAAATATGTTACCTGTTTCGTATCATTGATGGGGGATACATCCAGGCCCTCTTGTGATGAATATTTTCTTGTCGAATTCAACTCATTATCCAGTAATAAGACTTAGAAATCAATTGTTACCTTAGAACTTGCATGCCTCAATGGCAAGTTTCTTCACTTTCGATAGTGGATTCACATCATTGGTCCCTGATCAAGAGATTCCATTGAGTGTTCGACTTCATCTCATTTATTCACATTTGATGGATTGTATTGAGGTACCTTGGGAGTCATTTACATCAATGATGATTTCCCTCGCAATTGTTAATGTTTTTCATCAATGACTGGTAATCAATTGGTTTCTATGATGTTTGACTTCAACACCTGTAATCACATGGCTACATTTGTACTTACAGACGATGGGATTGAAGACCCTGGATCTCACCATTTTGGTCTATGTTGCGATGGAGTATTTATGATTTGTATTGACACATATATCCACTTTTTATGTCTCATGGATATGTCCTATTTTGAGCTTTATATAACATATATCCACAGTGTATTCCTGAGGGGAAATGCTTAAGAAGATGGCTATCCTTACAGATCCTGCAAGGGTACTTGGGATTATGGGTTTTTTGGGTGTTGTTGACATCATAAACACTCCCATCATGATTAAAAGTAACTGTCTTCTTTCCAACATGTCCAACAGTGGTTGGAAGTTTGGACCCTCGCTTATTTTTATTCTTCTTAATCTTCCTTTTCTTCTTCTTCTTATCCACTGGGTTACTAGCTTGAGATATTTTACTCGACGAAGAAGATGAAATGGAAGAATACCTTGTAAGTGAAGAAGGTGAAGAATATCTTACTGGTGAAGATGGTGAAGGATCAACATGAGATTGATGCTCTTGGGGTGAACTATTTACAACTGAAGCACTAGCTGCATTCGGGATCACCTGAGTGGAAAACAACCATACCGGTCATCCAATTGTGAGACCTGGAAGGCTCAAAGTAGCGATGTGAGGAGGACCAATGTTTCTATAAGAAGGAAAAAAATAAGGTTCCCTTGGAGCAGGTGTTCCTTCATTGGTCATTTCAGGAACTGATGCCATTAAATAAATATCCAACCTAGAGTTTGCTAGGAAAAACAAATAGCACATGCTAAAAATATAGTCAGCAAGCAAGAAAACAAAACCTTCTCACAATGAACTCACTAGTTGGTGATGAAATCCAATGTCGCAAGAACAATGTAAGAAGAGACTCAGATAGAGCAGGTGGAAAAGTTACGTTGACGACCTTCTTAATGGACTTACACCTTGGTGTAAGATCCCACACATAAACGTGGGTATACCCTCCAAGGAGCCTGAGTGAGTTTGGCCAACTTCGATTCCAGGTACCATGAAGACTTTCCCCTCCATAGTAACCTAGTGTAAATACCCTAAACAGATAGACCACTAAGGTTACCAATTACTACAATGATGCATGGGTAAACATTCAAAAGTCCAATCCACACGCAAAGGTAGGGTATCTAGCCCAAAATCAGCTTGAAAGGATCCCACACATAATCGTGGGTATATCCTCAAGTGACCCCCAATAATATGCGCAATCTCTACACTAAGACAAACAAAGCAGAGTGAGTAACTATGTTGGCCCTAATGCGACCTCTTGATTGACCCTTTTGTTAGAAGGTCTTCCTAGGACAAAATGTAGCAAGTGGATTTCATCGCTCCCTAACTAAAGATTCAATGTTTGTTTACAACTTTGGAAAGTTATCTTTCACACCTATTCCAAAGCCCTACACCCTAAGCTAATGTAGGTTTGCTACCAGAAAATATAAAAATGTCTAATCAATTTTTATAAGCGTTTTATTTTTAAGGTTATTGTTACTCAAGAGGAAAACGGTGTGGACTAAATGATGTTTTGACTGACTCTAAACAATGCAAAGAAATGAGAATGCAAATATTTCACTTCGATGAAATCTATATTATGAGAAGGAGAAAATGTTTATCATTCCCATATGCACAATGTCCCAAAATTTTATTAAACTCATCAATATCAAGATTCTCAATAAATGAGCAAAAGAGACTGTGCACCAATACACCAATGCCAAAAATCATGCAATTTCGCTACTTCAAATGCAAAGATTCCCCCAATCTAATGCTAAGAAAGAAAGTAAAACTTGTAAAATGATGAATAAGGGCTTTCAATCCCTGAAAACCAATCAACAACAAGTCTTACACTAAAAAAAAAATCAAATGCTGGCACCAAAAGTTCTTCCTAGGTGATCAAAGAAAAACTGGGTCTCAGAAGACAAAAACACCTAATCCAAAAATTCTATAGGAGACGTCGCAACCAAGCAGTAAGGTACAATGCGATGATTTGAGGTTTTTGCAAGCTAGATATGTGATAGGATGCGGAGGTTCTGCACTGGTTTAAACAATCAGGGTGCGACGATCTAAGGTTTCTGCAGGTTGCATATGGGATACAGTGCGGAAATGCATGTAAACAAAGGAAAATTGGAAAAAGGCCAAAGAGTCTAAAAGAAATTTTAGATCCAAAGAGTCTGGATGGATTCCCCCACAGACTCAAAAACTTGATTAAAATTAAAAGAGGCAGGCTAAAGGAAAATGGACAGAAAAAAATCCAAACAAGTCATATCCCCAGTACGTTCGCCAATTTTGTTATTGGATAAATCGTTGAATGCATACATAAACTGATCTCCCTAGATCCACCTAGATCTAGAACAAAACAAGACAGGACATTATGCTTTCCCTAAGATTTAATCATTGAGTTTACTATCAAACAAGATATGAATGAAATACCTTTGAATATCGCTTCCTTATATCTTTGTTGTCCCTGCTCCACTTCGGTTCTCTTGTGATATCATATCTACAATGAAACACAAACCAACCAAAGTGAAAACAACAATAGTATATTCAATGAAAACTTACAGATGTGATCAAGGAGTCATGTAATAAAATGAGAATGATTTTATGAGAAATAAACATGCCACTGTATTATATTAAGTAAAGTGGAAGATACAACCAAACAACCTTGATGTTGCAAGGTTCCCTTTCGATGGCCCTTTGCTCCAACACACACACTTGCTCCAAACTTGTATGAAGATGATCCACAATAGCTTGATGGTCAAATGGAGACATCAAATACCAATTGAAATAGAGTTCCTCACACAATTCTCAGCCTATTCCTTCATAAATTCCTTACTTGATCTTACTTTCTCTTGGTTAACCTTTTCCATGAAAAATCCATCATTATATATGA
Organism: Picea sitchensis; assembly: GCA_010110895.2. Lineage (NCBI taxonomy): Eukaryota > Viridiplantae > Streptophyta > Pinopsida > Pinales > Pinaceae > Picea > Picea sitchensis. Next base: position 18,620 of record SNQJ01S0102204.1, read on the forward strand.
GAAAGAGAGATGGTTAAAGAGATTAGAATGATCCCACCAAATTAGAGAATCCAATAGGATCCAAACCATATTGATGCCACCTAATATTCTAGAAGATTCCCTTCTAGAACCTTCGTGAACTTTGTCCTTTCCTTAGTCTTCAAACATCGCCACACCCTGTCTATAGAGTAGCCTGTGGAAACTCCGAGAGACAAGTTTAGGACAGCCTATGGAAATCAGGCATTTCTGCACTGTGTCTTATGTCCAGCCTACAACGTCCTTCCAAAATCAAGTTTTGTAGAGGAGGAAACTAGTCACGTTTCTCATGAGAAAGATCCTTTTGGGAGCCTGAACACATGCTTGTAGAAATGACACAGACCCTCTGCCCTTAGGCCGAGATCCACACAGGATATTCACTAAAACCACGCCAAGGGTTAATCAAACCCTTTATTTAAGCCACAAAGGACTTCAGGTTTCGGGAGTTGGAGAGTCTCGATGTATTTCCACAGTTCTTGGCAAATGCTGAAATGTGAAATGTCAACGAAGGTTGACTTCTACAACATGACGAACACATGCTACCTGTTACCCACTAGTTTCGGCTTTCGGGACTTTGAGCAAACAATCAACAGTTGTTCCTCTTCTCTTATGATTCCCATAACTCTGAAATGCCAGAATTTCAAAATGGGCTCAATGTCCCATGGAATGTGAGATCGATGTCCTTTCGGAATTTTCGCCAAAGCTTGACGCCTCCTTTGACTTCCGCCACATGTATCCTCTGACTGATACTTGGGACCCACCTTTCAGCGTTTCTCTCTTCGTGATTTCGGGGGTTGTGTTGACCATGAAAATCCACTTCTTGAGTCCCAAAACCCCAAAATTTGATTAGTACCCAACAACTATTGTCCCTCAACCTTTTCAGGAATTTTTCATTTCCCTCTTCGAGATTTCGTGAACCGGGAGTTTGAAACGCCGAAATTCCCCTCCAAAGACATGCTGTGTTTCGTGACTTCGAGATTTTCAATGCAAAGGGCCCCAGTTCTTTGTCATAGGAATTTTCTGTATGCCAAACCCTGAATTACCAAAATTCCAAAATTCCACACCTGATAATCCCTTTCATGATCCGGGAATTTGCGTGACCAAGGATTTTGGCCTGCACTCCAAACTTGCGAATCCCAAATCCCCGAAATGATCTGATGGCTTAAACGAACCACGATCAATGGTCCACATTGATTCTTGATGTCAGGGTGGAGGATTCGTCCAACTCCTAACCACCTTACAACTCCTCTGGATCCTACGGTCCTCGCGACTTCGCGAGTTCTCCATGGATAATTCTGACCACCAGATGCACTCTTCAATGACCCCTATCCAAACGACTCAGTGTTCTCCCTCCTAAACTTAACTTCAAAGGTGTTATCCTTCCTGAGCTTTCACTTGTAAACTCAATCTCCCCAAAAGGATCCCTGCTCGCACTCCTTGTGGTAAACCCTCAAATAACCTCTGGTTATTTGAGTCTCCGACCCTGTGCACTCTTTTCAACAGTGATCCTCTCAATATTCCACTTAGTTAATAAGTTCTAAGGCTCCAACCAGCTTGCGCACACCTTGCACAACTCTGTGTTTCACCTGCACTTCAGTTGGTATGAGAACAACGGTATCCCTCCTGAGCTTTTTGAGATAAAACTCAGACCCTCATCAATGCACACCTTGCAAATGTTCACTACACTCCTTGCAGGAATTCTCAGGAAGAGAACCAATTGAAACTCATTCTTCTCCTCTCTCAGACTTCATACATTCACCATGAAATCATACACACAATGCAACATTGAAACAAATGCATAACAAAGACTCAAATAAACTATAAACATAGCATTCAACAAATGTAAACAGTAAGCATCATAACACCATGAAAGTTGATTCAAAGATTCATATATTAATTCAAGTGCTCCTTTACATGGGTTCTTCTCTATAGCTCTCTGCTTCAGCTCTATAGCTTATGAAATCTGAATGATCATAAAAAAATACCATGATACAAGGGTGAGGGTGTCTATGTCCATTTTCCCTCCTATACTTATAAACTATCTAATCTAACATTCATATCTAACTACTTTCATTAAACAGACTTAAATGCCTATTACATTCGATAGATGAGAGCAATTGCTCAAGATCTATTCACAACTCCAAGATATAAATGTAAGTACGCTTCCCCTAGCTATTACATTAATATTTGCTCATTAATTTTTCAAAACATTTCAAAATGGGTGTTGGTGCTTTTCCATCTATCTTCCACCTTTATGCTTGTTTGGCTGGCTACGTACGATGCTCCTGCATCAAGAAACATCACCAGGGTGACCAAAATAATGTGTAACACTGCGTTCTCCATGTTGGAGTCTCTAGACCAAGATAATAATTTTCCATCTAAAAAGGCTATTATGTTTCCTTTGTCTTCTAGGAAAGATATGGATACAAGATTCCTTTATAAACCAGGTACATATAAGACATTTCTAAAATGAACATTGTTACCTATTTTCAATTTGACAGAGGCTTGACTAATTCCTTCAATTGGATAGGTGTTATTATCTCCAAGTTCTACCTTGTAGGATGTCGTCTTTTCATTTAGATTAGAGAGTTTGGTCTGGTCTCTTGTCATATGCCTAGAAGCTCCACTATCAATTATCCATATGTCATCTTCAAGAGTTCCTGTGAGAGATGAATAGTGTAGATGATCTGTATTTTGATTCATGATTTTTGTTGACTGATAACTTGTCAAATTTTGATTTTGACCCAAAATATCAACCTTGATGTTTTTTCCTTCTGAGAGTGCCAAGAGGTGTGCTGGACTAAGGTTCACTAGAATATGTTCTCATTGAGTAAGGTATTCCACCATCAGGTGCTGGGCAAGAGTTTTAGGGTTTTTGCAACTGCACCTTCTAGTAACCCTAGCAACAGTACATCAGTAACTACAACTGCTAAAATCCCTAGTGGAAGTTCTTCAATGAGCTTGATAACCTTATGGCTTAACTTCCTTCTAGTGGTTTAGACTGAATGAAGGAGGTGTGGGCCCATAACCTATTATAAATGTGGGTGTGCTCGTTTAACCATAGATAATATAGAAATATTGTCACCCAACCATAGGCACGAATGCCACCCCCGAGCACCTTGAGCTCGACAGAGAGAAGAATTCTGGTAGCAATTCAATATCCAACCAAGGATAATGCACCAAGAAAAGATAAACAAGACTGATAAGAAATTTCAACCCAGCAAGACTAAAACTATAGGTTGCAGTAACTACAGTTGCAACTACTCCACAGACATGCGCACTACTAGATTTTTGTAGTTACGACTTGTGTGTTTCAAATGAGTTCTGGCGCCTTATATTTATAATTCTCTTTCCAGACTGTCTGGGCTGACCTCTCTTTCTGGGTGCTAAAGACTTAATATAAAATATTCTCATTAGACGAATTTACTTCTAGGGTTATGTCCAAGTCTTGTAGGGTTCTTCTTTCTTCCTGGAATATTATAATCTCATTAGAGGTCACAAGTGGAGGTTAATACCTCCCATAGCTACCATAACATCAACAGTGTTATGGCCTTTCTAGACATCAAATAAAGGGTATCGACAAGGAATATTTTGTTTTGATACTCTGATTTCAGAGTGTTAAAAAACATCTTCTCCACTAGACTCTAAATAACTTCCTTCGAGCATAAATCAATAATCGTCATGTGTTACTTCCAAATTCATCAATCAAGATTACCCTGAGTTAATATCCATTGTTGTTCTAGTTCTTCTTCAGACCTACTTTGTCTTTATCTAATGTGCTCTTTCTCGATATGAATAACCCACAAACTGTCGATTTACCTTTCTATAGTGGGAAAACCCCCCTATGGACTACACTAGGGTTCAATCATGCAAGCAGAGCTAATCGTCTAAAGTATCCTACTTTTAACACTATCCTGACAATACCCCACATTCATGCATAAAATACAAAGTATAAGGATCCGACAATCTTACCTTAAAGTCCACATCTGGTGTCGATCCTTTTGAATTCGGTCGCTTCTCGACTGCAAGTCTCCTCCCAAGGCTAACCTGCATTCACCAAAAGACAAACAAGAAACTATGAACATGCATCTTATATATGAATTAGTGGGTTATATGTCATAAAAAAATGTAAATCAAACATGAAGATTGAACACATCATATGGCAGGACATAAAAAGTACTTCTTTATATTAATATCGCAAAGTCACTTACAAAATGAGATCAATGATTGCTCCTCAAACCCGGTCCTGGGATCCTCTTCAAAAATATCCAACTACTTCCACATATCCTTCTTCTCTCACACTTCTCTCTAGAGAATGGGCATAGGCTTATGAACAAGGAAAAAGGCAAGAATATGGAATTATCGCTCAAACCTCACAATGTGGCTGCAAATTCTTGGGGCAAGGGGGGGAAGTCAAATAAGAAGAGTTTCGTTGTAGCTATGTTTCTCCTTGGAATGAGACTCCAACACCTCCTTTTATATGAAAAAAGGATGGTTATTCGGTTAGGTGACAGGCTATAGGCGGGGGATTAGTTGGGAAACTACCAATAGCCCATAATCACAACGAATCCCTTGCAACTTTTTATTTTTTGCGACTTTTATGGGCATAAGCGGGTTGTAATAGTGTATCTAGCATATGTACGTGGGCCATAGTGGGGAATCTAGTGTATATATGTGGGATGTAGTGGTGCAAGGTGCATACATATTCAAAAGTAGTGTTTTTAAGAAGAGTTGTTCAGTGTTGGCTTGGGAAAAAATAGTAAGTAAGATGGCCCAATGCCAGGTATGCATGTATAGTGCAATTTAGGGTTATAACATATGACCCCTATTGTGTGAGGTCAAAAGAGAATCTAACGAATGAAATACATTACAAATCTTCACCAACGTACGAAGCGAGTGAGCCCAGGACCAGAGTTCGGGAGGTCCCAACTGCAAAATAACAATTGTCTCACCGAGGCGGGCATACCCATGCTTGGGATGAAATAAATCATGGCTTCTACAGATCCATGTCATATAACTATATAAAGTGTAACTGCGAGTAATACACAATGGATCTACATCTCAAAATCAAAGATATACATGTATAGTATCTATCTTCAAGAAGCCAATGATGCCTAATGGTTGGAGATGAGATCTTCATAGCTCGCGAAACAAATTCAAGATCTTCAAAACTCGAGTAGGAGTGTAATGTGAGTGCATGAGTTCACTACCCAGAGGTCTTTGATGACTCATCGGGGAACAGACAAGAGGATCTCGATGATCAGGGAAAGAACTCCATTGATTTTTAACAAGGACTTGATTGGAATTTAGGGATGGTCAGGCATGAGGTCAAGAGACAAACTGCATAAAGGATGACTCAAGTTGGGTAAAAATTCCCTTGGACAATAGCACGACTGATTATCAGACTCATGCAACAAGACATTGACATAAGTTCACGATGCAGAAGGCAATGCAAACTCTCCATATGTTTGGAAGGATAACCAAACGGAGGAGGAAAAATCTCTATGTTATGAGAACAACTTCCTAAGGTCATATTAAATCCCAAATCTTGATGAACAAATAGAAGGATTTTCTTTTTCCAGGGGATACTATTGTGCTGCCATAAAAAGAAAATACTTTTCCCATCCTCTTTTTGGGGTATATTTGATTTTTTTGTCTTTTTCAATATTTTGGAGAGCTTGAAAAAGAATAAAAGAAAACTACGTTACAAAGGAGGAACGAGTGTCACAAGCATACTAGTTCCAAGCGCAAGGAACAGACTAATTCTCATAGCAAGGAGACATGTGCAGGAAAAAGGACACTCAGGAAAATTCCTCCATGGGTAAAGGTGTCAGATTGCAGAGGCAAAGTGATACAAGGCTTGGGTATAAGGCATGCTTCAAAGGTTCATTTGAGAGAAACATGGAGTCGGCATTAGGACAAATACGCAAAGATGCATGTCTAATTAATAAGACACAATGATAATGTCCTTCAGTGTAATTTCAAACGATCTCAGAGAAGGTAAGCTCAGTGGTTTTTTATTTTTAGAGAGTCTAAAAAAACATAAAAGAAGACTCCACTAGGGTACCTTTTTAAAAGATAGTCTAGTCGGTTTGAAAAAGGGGTAAACTAGCACCAAAAATGTGTCTATTCAAAACCATTTTAATGAGTCTGACCTTTACAAGATCACTCGGCAATCTTTTCAATTTTAAGGAGATTAAAAAGAGATTAACTATGGACTCGTTGCTTTTTTCTAGATTTAGTCTCCTTAGCCTGAAAAAAGTGAAATTTATTGAGGATAACTCTCCCAACGAGATGAATCTCCTGAGGTGTACCTTTTTCCTCCTTAATCTACAGGTCGAAAAAAGGGGTAAACTCATGCCAATAGATGTTTTTATGAACCAATTAACGAGTGTGAAAGAACAAGGTCACTCGACGATCTTTTCAATTTTAAGGAGTCTAAAAAGAGCTTAACTATGGACTTTGTAAAGGATTTTCTTCTAGACCAGTTTAATGAGTGTGAATAAACAAGCTCACTCGATGATCTTTTCAATTTTAGCGAGTCTACAAAGATCTTAACTATGGACTCTCTGGGGGTTCATTTTTCGTAAATTTAGTCCCTCGGGCCCAAAAAAGGGGTAAACTTATACCTGAGAATACTCTTCTAGCGAACCGAAGTTCCTAGAGCATACCTTTGTTCATACAATTGACCATCCATATCGAAAAAGGGGTAAACTACCATCGAACAGATGTTCCTTCAAATTTTAGTTTCGCAAGCATGAAGGACAACAAGATTGCTCGACAATATTTTCATGTTTATAGAGTCTGAAAAGGGCTTAAAAGAAGACTCGTTTTTTTTTTGGGAGTTCTGAGGGCGAGGTCAAGAGTGATGACATATCAGAAGTATGAGGCTCAAACTCGTAATCAAGACAAGACTAAAAGGACTCCCGAGTCTATAGTCATTAACGATGACATGGACACCAAAATGCAACTAGGATCTACCTAGGGCATCCATGTGAAGGTAGGATCTACCACTAAATTATGACACTTCTAGAGAAACAATGATGGTTCTGTGTCGCAATTCGGTGGGATTGATCCTATGGTAAAGAGAAAAAGACAATGAGGTGCAACAAGTGGAGGTGGAATCCTAACTTAGATGCACAAAGTAAAGTTTAAACTTTACTTTGAGTGAGACTCCCAACTTGACTTTGTTTTGAAGAATAACATAACATGGAATTTACATAACTCTCTTGCTACTAGATTAAAAAACTTAATTGACACACCAATGTCATAATTTGACATATCTTAAAATTGAATTTTGACTTTCACAATTTGAATGACTTTAACTTTGCTTAAACTTTACTTTGACTCATACTCTAAACTTGATTTGTTTTAAAAAATAACATAAAATTGAATTTGTTTTGAAGAATAACATAACATGGAATTTACTTAACTCTCTTTCCATGAGAAAATTGGATTTCTGATTCCAATTGTCACACGATTTTGACTTTTTAAATCAATGCTTAATGCTTATATCAATAGAATCTCAACTTCAATTTCATGTTGGTTTCCAAAAAATCCGCTAAGTTAATTGCAAAAGGACTTCATTACAAATAAAAAATATGTATATTTTTAAGAACTCATTACATACTGACACATGGATTTACAAAATTATGGCTATTTTTAAGACCTCATTACATACCAACACATGGATTCCTGGAAAGACTTTAGCCATCTTCAACTCCAACAATATCCTCTCTCGGCCTTCTGTGCTTCTTCCCCGAGTCATAACAAGACTGCAAAACATTCTAGTCTCAATGTTAAACAAACTTCCCCAGGAATATATAAAATTTGTTTTGGGCTAAGATCCCATAAGATCCCATAATTTTTTTAAAAATCAACATTTTGCAGGATATCATATTATTATGGTTATTTGTACTTACTTTTTACAATTTTCCTAAATTTATTTGAATAGCATGAGCAATAAATTATAGAAATTTTTATAAAATCCAAACATATTGGAGGATGTAATATTAATATGGTTATTTGTACGAGTTTTCTTAAATCTATTTAAATAATATAAACATCATATTATAGAAAAATTTATAAAATCCAAACATTTTGCACCATGTCATATTATTATGGTTATTTTGTTAGAATTAATATTTGTTTATTTTAGACTTGGTTTGGGTTTGTTAGATCTTGTTGGTTGTGAGAGATATTCTCCTAGTATCAAATCATATTTATGTGTGTGTGGTTGAGAGATTTCCTCATGAGTTTGTTATGTTGTTGAGGAAAACTCCTTGTATAAATATGTGTTTGATTGATTAACAAAAATATAGAGATTTTTTGTATGCAATCTAGTTCTCCAATTTGGTATCAGAGTTGGTTGCTTTGGGTGTAATGTAAGATGTAATCTGATGTTGATGTTGTAGGAGAGAAGAATTAGATTAGTTTTGTGAGATTTCTTTGTGTTTTTTGCAAGAAACATTGCCCTTATTAGATTGGTATTGCTTCTTGCATAGCTAGAGGACTGCACTAGAGAGACCAACAAAGAGTAGCATCATTATCATTTATGTTTACTAGAATTAGAGGGCCACTACATGCATGTTCAACGCCCAACAACAAGTTATTATTTAGGATTTTTTCATGCTTTGTCATCTATTACTTGAGTCGTGGTTTATTAATCCCTAAACTAAAGTACTCTCACATCAAGAAAATGGCCATAGCAACATTTCATGTTGTTCAAGATCTCTAGTACTATATTATATTACGCAAGCTGACCGTCATCGCCGAAGTTAATCCTTTTTAATATGTTTTGACTCTATGAATCATTGGCGGAAAGTACAACAAGTAGATTGTTGTTCTTTATGAGTTCGATTTGGATTTTGCCTCTGCCATGTCCAAGAAGTCTTTATTCTTTGTCAAACTTATTTCGGAGTTCCCAGTGGAGAATGAAGAAAATGAAGTTATTGATTCATTTCTAGATGAGCATATATTCCTCATCTCTTTGTCCAATCCTTATGTTGTAGGAAAATCTCCCTACAGACAGGTAGACTTCCTCTTGAGAGCTAGACCCTTAAATCTAAGACAGAAGGTGCTTAACATGAACACTGACTTCCTTTTAGATCTAATCAAGTTGATGAACAAAAGAGAAGGAGGAAAGCATGTACCTTATGAACGTCGTTTGTCCCTGCAAGGTTCAGGATGAGCCTCGATCTTGAGCTCCTTGTTAGGTCCTGCAAGAAAAACAAAAGTACAAACAAATTCCTACTCTACTGAGATTAGCTAAGACATAGATCCATCTACTGTAGACAAACTTATATAGAACAAGTACAAGTTTGAAAGAAACAGGCCAAGCATTGATTATATTGATGAGAACAAAGTGTTACTTATAGCCATGGATGTAGTGCAACAGCTTCACCAAGCTCTCCTTGTCCAAACCCTTGCTCAAAAGCTCCACGATCGGAATGACAATAGCTTCACTGATTATTCTCCTCCACTTCTCATGAGATCATCAATTTTGTATCTCTAAACTCCTCTTCCCCTCCTCCATGGAAATCCCTCATCATATAAGATTTGGAGACTTAACCACCATGGAGAGGATCTCTCATCATATCCACTAAGAAAGGGATCTCTAAGATATTTAGGGAGAAAATATCTCTTAAGTATTTTGGGGAGGAAATATCTCTCAAGGATTTTAAGGAGGAAATATTTCAACCATCCATGAGATCCTCCACCTTCTCTAAAAAATAGGAAACCAAATGTGAGGTGTATTCTCACACTTAATTACTTTCTTTTTCATGAATATTAATAATAATTCATGTGTACTTAGTATTTTTTCCTTCATGTAATATATTCCTCCTCCACATTGACTAGAGATTGTGACATAGGTTATTCTATGGTGTCAAGGTGTATGTGACACTTATATGACACTTTACGACACTTAGGGAAAGGTACCTAGGTGTGCAAATTTCATGTGTAACAGAATGCCCCCTAAAGTGTGAGGTCAGAAGAGAGAATGATGGCCAAAACACTTTACAAATATTTAAAGCAAGGGTATAGATGCAGAGAACTTGATAGAAGCTTCACAAAAACATCCAACAAATATTATGACATGTTTCAAACCCAAGGCAGGCATACCTATGCTTGGGTGATAAAGACTTGCAAGATATGGCCACCATAAAATACATTGCGGATCCATAATTATATTGATAACATGTTATAGCCACTGAAGATACATTGTGGATCTATACTCCCATGACCATGATTGATCGTAGCCATGAAGAATACACAGTGGATCTACGAGATGGCAAGACATAGCCACGACCAATACAAAGTGGATCATTGTTCAAGAGAAGCTCCGTCGAAACCTAGGCAAAGTACATATCAGAGTGATCACTCAACCCAGGGTATTCTTACCGATGACATCCCCCAAAATAAAATAATTTGGAAATTTAAATTTCTGAGAAATTACTCCATTTTTGGTGAATTTGAGTTTGGAAAAATTTTGCCATTTTTGGAAATTCCGAATTTTGAATTTGTTAATTGTAATAAATTATTATGACTGTTGGGCAGGACTCTAATTTGACCCAACTAAATATCTGACAATGACACTTGTTTGAAAACAAAATATTTTATATTAACTGCAGGAAGACAAATGGAACAACCATGTTAAAAGTAGCTGACCATGACTCCATGAGTGGGGAACATGTTGAAACTACCCCTGGGCTGATTTGTACAAGTGACAAATTAATGATTTGGCCATTGGAAGCCCCTGAAAATCAGGGATTTAGGAAGCTGGGAAAATTCCAAAGAAGGAAAAAATACCTAGGCAAGTTACAAATAAGCATATGCGAGGAGGCAGGACGTTGCTAAGTATGCTGGGAATAAGTCTGTTTTGGGTCTTTTTCTTTTTTCACTTGCTGTTATGAACACTGGAAGGGTGTGAGGCAAGGAAAAGGGGACTGAATTGAAGGACAGTGTTGTAAAGGGATTTTCCAAGTTCACCCTTATGGACTCATGGTCAGGCTAGGGGGTGAATTGGGCAAGTAATCATGGTTGCTCAATTCTACAGTTGGGAAGAACGTGGTTGTACCCTAAACTCTATCTGTCTGAATGATTTTTTATATTGAAATTACTGTACATGTTATCATTATATGGAAGAGTTCTAGTAGTTATTTTTAATGATCGTGTAACTGCTGTAAGTCTTTTCTGTACCTAAATAGTCAGTATTCTACCTCTGTGGAATGAATTGGTTATTGTTATAATGAGATTCTTAATGCTAGTATACATGCAAGAACCTAGACAAAGACTATTCAAAATCCAGTGAATAGACTATAGGATTTAAATGCAGATTTATTTTCTAGAATCAAATTTTAATCAGAAGCGAATAGGTATCAATGAACGAATAGAGTCATTATATGCGTATATATGTCTCAAACTTTAAACAGAGTCAAACGAATAGAGCTAACATATGCACATATACGTTTAAAACTTTAAATAGAGTCGAATGAACAAACAGAGTCATTATATGTGTATATATATCTCAAACTCTAACAAAGTCGAATGAACAAATAGAGCTATTATATGCATCTATATATATGTCAAACTTGAACAGAGTCGAATGAACGAATAGAGCTATTATATGCGTATATATGTCTCAAACTCTAACAGAGTCGAATGAATGAACAAAGCTATTATATGCGTCTATATACATATATCAAACTTGAACAGAGTCATTATATATATATATATATATATATGTATGTATATCAAACTTGAATCGAGTCATTTTATGTGTATATACATGTTTTAAACTTTAACAGAGTCAAATGAACGAACAGGGCTAATTATATGCGTATATATATTTCAAACT
>SNQJ01S0102206.1:0-30627 GCA_010110895.2 Picea sitchensis
CCCTCGGCTGGGGGGTTTGGGGGCAAGCGGGCCCCCGAGGGAAAAATTTCCTTGTAAATGTACATTGCAATTTCATTGTAAATCTGGATCGTTCATTATAAGGTTGCAGATCTAATGGTAGAAATTATGTTAGGGTTTTTTTCCCTAGAAGGAAACCCTCTGTTATGAAGGAAATGTATTGCGGCTATGCATTATGGCAAATATTGTATTCTAAGATAGGAGAATGTGAGAGATAGAAGAGGAAGTTACAACGGGTTTGTTTTAAGTTGTATCCCTTCATTTGTTGCATAATAATAAAGGAAGGACCTGACAATTTCTCTGGTGGACATAGCCCACACTGGGTGAACCACGTAAATCTGTGTCTCTATTGTATTGTGTATCTTTTGTGTTTTGTTTCCTCATTTGTTTTATTTTATTGATCCACGGTCTTGTTTTTTAACAATACATATCATATATGCTAGGTTATGAAAATACCTTCCCGAGGTGATGAAGGACCAATCATGACGTCAAAATCCGCAAGAAAACTGAATCAAAACTACAAAAGCCAGCTCAAAACCACTTTTGAATTAGTTCATTAGGTGGAAAAATAACATGAAACTTTATAAAGTGGGTAAAAATAGATTATAAATAGTAATAAAATAAAAAAATACTGTATCATTTTGATTTTTACCAAAATAGTGCAGTTTGGACCAAAAATACCTCCAAGATTCAAACGGCGATTACGGGATCGTCAGGCAATGAAATCACGAACTGTCTAGATCAGGTAACTCATCATCTCATCCTCTTCAAATTCAGTGGATTACATTTTTGAATTAGGTTTCAATTTTTTCGTTTTTGAGGGCGTAAATTAGGAATTTCGGTGTACGCAGGCTGGATTTGTTTAGGTCGCATATACGATGAGGTATACGCTAGTGTGTGAACCACAGGGGGCATATATTAATCCCTACATGCGACTGTATGCAAGGGAATCCACGTACAAGTACGCAAATGGCCAAAAAGAAGGGTTCTAACTCTAAATTTGGTTTGTCTTTTGCAGAATGGTCCTTGAATGGAGAGAGCGAGAGAATGAGGAGGTAGATGCAGCTATGGATCGAGATCTGGTGGCTCAAGCGGCTCTAAAAATATGTGGCTTGTATAAGTTTTGGGCTCTCAAAGGAATGAGGGCCAAAGTGAGGTTGTTGGAGATGTTGGTGGGTTATTGGGATCCTGATAGCAAAAGATTTATCCTCGATGGAAAACCATTGAGGATCAAAGCACAGGACATCTACTTCTAGACCGTTCTATCATGCTGAGGAGAGGTTGTCAACCTCAATTCATGCAGAGCAGGGAGTGGGATGAAGATGGAGGAGTACATCGATGCCCACTGTGTAGCGGGGACTCCCAAGGTGGGAAATCAAATCCCTATCCGGGCAATAAATAACCTCAGTCTAAATATTATCATGATAGTATTGACCAGGATCACAGGTTCAACTTCATTGCACCAGGCATCGAGACCGCTCATGTTTTACGCAGTAGAGCGTGCGAGACCCACTGTCTATGATTGGTGTACCTCACTATTGACCAATATGAAGGGTCAGTTGACAGAGTGCAAGCAGGGGAGTAAGAAAATCTTCGGGTTTGCCTCTATTCTTTGTAGCTTCTTTTTCGAGTGGGCTCTAGGTCTGGGACCTAGAGTGGAGATCCTTCCTAGAGGACCACGCGATCCAGCTATGGCACGGTGGATCGAGGTCATGAGACGACAGGAGGGAGGTAGGGTGTCAACATCTTACAACGAGGATTTTTTCTTCCGGTGGCGACGAAAAGTAATTTATCTGGACAACTATCCCTATGTGGGGATTGATTTCAGAGGAGATCCAAGTATGCCACTTCCACCAGGAGCCGCCTATGGTGACATAAATAAAACAAGATTTAAATATTTCATTTTCTTTTTGTATTTTTGTATTTAAGGAACAAAAATATTTTTTGGATGGTTCTCACATACTAAATAGACATTTGTGTAATCGCAGACATGGGTCCGTGACGGCTAGAGGGACTCCCTCAACATAGACGGAGGAACCAAGGAGATGAGGCGGCGGGAGGAGAAGCGGAGAGAGTTATACAAAACGTGCAGGGCAACCTATCTTGTTTGACCCAGAGGATTCCAATGGTTCAGGTAGAGGATCTACCTGAAGCCATGCAACGACAGGTGGTTGGTGTACCTAGAGCATGGGTACGACTCTTCTGGAGTCTTGCAAATGTCGTGGTTTTCTACCATGACACACACCCGACGCCACTGGCATAGGTGTCGTGGGATATGTATACTAGTTGTATATGTGTATTGAGGGTTTTAGCCCCAATTTTGTAATATGAACACCATATTTTGAAATATATAAAAGGGGATCTTTGGCTTTACTTATATCTTACAATGTGTACATTGATGTGACAATTTTCTTTGCTTTATTAATGTGACAAATGCCAATCTAAAACATAATTAGCATAGGCATCAGATACATGATTAGAAATCCTAGGAATGTGATAATATGTAATAAAATCAAATTGTCGTTCTAAAAGACGTACCTATAGGAATCGACAGAGTAAAGTAGGATCACGCACATGGTAATGAACGTTCAACTAACATACTACTAGCTGGGAATCCAGGCGAACTTCTAAAGAGAGAATACCATGCGAGATAGAATCGCACAAAAATTCTATGATGACGTTATATTCGACCACGTTATTCATGGATGGCCCTAGGCATACGCCACATGAAGACACCAGCAGACCCTCATGTGAGTAAACCACCCAAGTGGCGGAAGCCAAGTTTCATGTATGATGATTGGCCCCGTCTGCGAACCCTAAGTAGAATGAAGACTCTGTTGATATCTGCCAACAAAGGGAAAACTCGATAAGCAATTCAAAGAAAAAATAAAAGGAGAACAAAGATGTATATACACTAAATTTACATTAGTATACAAAGAGTTCCGCCCAAGCCTAGGGCTCAAGCATAGTACCTTTTCACAAAGAGCCCATTTATGCGCTCAACCAACTTATTCCCTTCATAATATTCTAATTCATAGGATCCTTTTTCTAGGACATGTTGCACGATGTAAGGACCATGCCACATGGGTTTAAACTTGCTTGCCCCTAGTGGTTCTTTGGCTTCATCATACAAGAGGACCAAGTCACCCTCAACATACAACTAGGGACAGATAGACTTGTCATACTGAACCTTGCCACGTTTCTCAGTCACCTCAATAGTTGTAAAAGCATCTCAACATTGCTCGTCAAGACTCTCGAGGTGTATAAGGTGTCGCTCTAAATATGAAGTGTCAGGTAGGAGCTCGATTGCCAACTTAAGAGAAGGTATTTCACATTCAATAGGAAGGATCGACTCCACACCGTGCACTAACTAGAAAGGGGAAAAACCGGTGGTAGTCTTAACTGAGGTTCAGTATGACCAAAGCACGGGATATAGCATGATGTGCCAATTAGAATTACTCTGACTGATAGTTTTTTGAAAAATTCTATTGAGAGACTTGTTGACGTCCTTAACTTTCCCATTTTCCTTGGGGTAGTAATGAGATGAGAGACCATGTATAAACCCCATCTTAGATGCTAGTTCTACCATCATTTCATTCTGAAAGTGGCTACCATGGTCAGTGAAAATATCACTCAGGATACCGAATCGAGCGATAATTTGGTTGAACACAAAGAAGGCTACAGTCTTCCCATCACATTTTATGGTATGCATGTCTTCATCCCACTTAGTAAAGTAGTGTATGACCACGATAATGTGTTGATGCCCCCTAGTCGAAGTTGGGATGAAATCGATGAAATCTACCCCCCACTTGGTGAAGGGATCGACGGTAATGACTGGGTGAAGAGGGGTTGGATGAGAGCGCATTTTTCGAGTGAACACCTAGTAGGGGTGACACTTCTTAACTACTTCGATACAATCTTTAAAGATAGTAGGCCAGAAATAACCGGCTCGCAGGATTTTTTGGGTTGTCGCAAGCCTGGATAGGTGACCACCACAAGCCCCTTTGTGGCAATCATTTAGGACTGACTCAGCTTCCTCGTGACTTAAGAAATGATGCAAGATATCATATATTCCTCGACGATACAAAATGTCACTGACGATGGTATACTTTTTGTCTTGGTATCTAATACGTCGTTGATCATCCCGCGAGAGATGCTGAGGGAACTTCAAGGTTTGAAGATATAAAATGATGTCTCCATACCAGGGGTCGGATGATGAGACAAGGAAAATGTGTTCATCTGCAAACGAATCAACAAGGATAACATCATCATCTAATCATGGAAAATCAGATATTAGCTCTGGGAAGACTAGTGATTTCTTGGACTTGGCCGAAGCAAAGTCAAGATCAAACTCTTGTAAGATGACAATCCATTTATTATATTTCCCCTCGATGATACATCTAGTAAAGACGTATTGAAAAGGATTGACATCGATAACCACCGTGGTATTGCAAAGTAATATATAGTGACGTAAGTGTTGGATTGCATGAACATAAGCCAAAGATAGCTTTTCAATGTGAGAGTAATTAAGCTCAGGACTGACTAAATTTAGACTAATATAGTAGATGACATGCTCATGGAGATCATCATCCTCCTGAACTAGAACCATGACAATTGTCTCTTCAGATGCGGCGATATAAAGCAAGTAATCTCTACTGTAATCATGAGACTTTAGTAGAGGGGTCGATACTAAATATTTCTTCAAAGCATCAAAAGACTCTTGGTCTCACTCATCCCAAATAAAAGGGGTGTCTTTATTCAAGAGGTGCATGAAATCCTTAGTGATATTGGCATAATTCACTATGAACTGATGTAGAAAGTTGGATTTCCCTTGTAAACCTTGAAGTTGTCTAATTGTGCATAGGGGAGGCAACTGAAGTATTGCCTCAACCTTAAGAGGATCTTCCATGATCTTGGTCTCGGAAACTAAAAATCCTCAAAGATGACCAGACTTAATGCAAAAGATGCATTTGTGAGGGTTTAACCGGATTCTATAGTAACGACATCTTTCAAAAACAAGCCGAAGGTGCGTAACATGATCCACTCTCTTACGAGAGTGAGCAGCAAGATCATCAAGGTAGGCTTTGACTATGTGCTTGAGATCATGAAAAGAGAAATTCATGGCTCGTTGAAAGGTTGCTCTAGTGTTTTTAAGGCCAAAAGGCATTTTTCAGTATGCAAAAGTACCCCAAGGACATATAAATGTCATCTTGTGTTTTTCCTTAGATTTGATATGGATTTGGTTATATCCTAAAAATCTGTGTCCATAAAAGAAAATATCTTGCTTCCCCCACACTCATCAAGAATCTGATCGATGAAAGGTGTGGGGAAGTTATCTTTAGGACAAGCCTTGTTCAGGTCGCGAAAGTCCATACACACACATATGGTTTCTTTCTTTTTATTCACAGGAATGGGGTTGGATAACCATTCAGTCAAAGGAACTGGGTAGATGAATCCATCATTACGTAGCTTCTCCACCTCTGCCTTAATAGCAGGGCCTTCCTAGGGTTTACATCTCTAAGACATTGTCAAACAGGTTTAGCATCCAAATAAGTTCTAATCTCATGTTTGACAATACGAGGTTCGATCCTTGGCATCTCTTCATATGACCAAGAAAATACATCTCAAAATTCTTTGAAGAGTTTGGTGTAGATCAGAATTTCTTCTGGCGAACAATCCACACCTATATTTACATTTTCAATTTATCCAGGGGTACGAGAGATATCGATCGTGATGGTAGGAGAAATACTTTCCATGTTTCCTTTGGCACAAGTGTCATGCGTATCAAGTGGAAATACAGCATGACCAACTATCTCACTCAAGGTAGACCAAAATTCATCTTGCTCGATTATTTCAAGACTTGGGAGAAAATAAGATCGATGATGCATATCATCCCAAGGTATCTCGAAACCATTCATGGCTTCGAGTATGGATTCATCCAAAGGAAAAGTCTCATCTAAGAAATCATGTGAAAAAGACAACGAGGTGGCCCATACAGGCCTAAGAACAGGATCCTCCTCGTTCGTCTATGAGGTAACATGATCGGGATCGACGAAAGAGTCAAGAACAATTTGATACGCAATCTTTGTTGCTGATAGTGGCATATACATGCTAGCATGCGACTGACCTTCACACGATGAAATCGGAGAAGGTAGGGTCCATGGATCACTAAGATACAAAGTGTAGAAAGGAATGGACCTCCCTGCTGAAGCAGGCCTACTAGACATGGCGTAAATGTGGTGAATTGGTGTTGAGAATTTGAAAGTACCCATGAGGGAAGAATATATTCCGACACCGATATTCTCAGTTGTCGACTGAGAATTTTCGATCATAGGGATCGACGGTCCAACATATTTGTTAGGACTAGAGTATGCAAAGGATAACTGGTCGATGGTCACGATATTCCCTTGATGAGGAAAACAATGTGTATGGAAGACAAACAATACGATGACGACCATAGCATAGTTCCAATTGCGACCTAGTAACAGGTTATAATTAGAGGCACATCAACTACCTCTACCTCCACCTCTACCATCTTCCCACCTAACTAGACCGGAAAGCCAGGGATAATACCGTGCGTATGGAAGGAATGACTATCAAATGAATTCAACATGTTCGATGACTTGGAAAGGGTCAGAGAACCGAGAGATTTCCAACAGACCAGGGACATCACATAGGTGGCAAGACCTTCATCAACAACTACACGATTAATGGTATACTTGGAATACTCCATGTGGATTTGGAAAGCCACATGGTAAGGTAAGCGAGGCTTCACATTCATGACATCAAACTTGATAACTTTTGAGACATTATGTTCAAGAGCTCCTAAGGCAGAGAGTAAGGCATTCCTCTGTGAGGGACATGTCTAGTGTACCTCCAAAGCCAACATCGCACAAGGGGTTTGGCCAAGGTCCTCAACAATAGAGTATTTCTGGGCGGCTCTAGCATTAGGATTGTGAGTAGAGCGCTTAAGTACTCCTTTCGGAATACGAGGCGGTGTCTCTAATTTCTCAATCTATAATTTCATCTAAGGAGGAGGAGGGGGAGCTTCTAGACCAGAGTTATCTTACGAAGAGCTATAATCTCAAGAGCGGGTGGCTATATCAATTTCTGCATCGACCATGTTGATACATACGCGATCGCCATCTTGCGGTGGTGGGTTTTGACTCCCACCGACCGCATTTCTGACATTTGTAGATCTCGAGGCTAAGCGTTGGTTATGTGGGAATGGATTCATCAATGCAGCAGGTGGTAGATTCAAAATCCTAGTAGCCTCCATGAGTTTGGGGCATAAATGTGTAAGGTGGTCATCGATACAAAGTTTACAAGGAAACTTCACCTTATGTTTCTCTTTCTTTCCCTCTCCAGTATTATCATTATGCTTCCCACTATTATCTTTATCCTTGATTTTGTTACCATTTTTCCCACCCTTACGATTGTTTCGACCTTTCCTTTTATTCCCATTTGGTTGTTCCTCACCATTTGGGTTTTTCGACAATTGCACAGAATGTACATCCACCGACTAGGTGGGTTTGGAGGACCAAGACAAAGCTAGTCCTCCGACAGACTTCGTCGTCAAGTCTGCAGACTTTACATTGGCGGACCCTACAATTCCATCGACATGAGGTCCTAGTTTTTTCCTAGGATCGTAATTTGACCACGGTGCTTCTGGAAGAAGGTGGTATAACATCCCACACTGAGCATATATTAAACCTAACTATTGGGCTCTAAAGATAGCTTCTTCTTCATTGGAGACCCCAGAGGTAGAAACGTCCTTCGAGATAGGAGGGTGAAAATACTTTAGGAACCATTCTAGGAGAAATTTCGAGGGTATAGGGGTCTTAATCAACCGCCTCCATCTACGCCACTCCTGGATATGATATGAGATATGAGTGGCAGTGTCCTGGTGTAAAGTCGACAAAAGTTCGAGGCCAAAATCATAACAAATGGGAAATTGAAAGTGGTTGAGAAAGACCATCACCAATTAATTAAATGACCCATATGTCCCCGTAGGTAACTCAATATACCATTGTGAAGCAACTCCAATGAGAGTGCATTGAAACAATCGAAATCTAATAGAATCATGGTTCAGGGAATTCGATGAGAACCAAAGGTGAAAGGTAGTGACATGATCACCAGGGTCCTCTCCATTATTACCTTCAAACTTTGGAATGTCTGAAGGAATTTTGGTGGGGATGGGGGGGCATGTGGGATGATGACTCATCGGGTCATTCATTAACTTATACAAGTCTGTCAAATTGAGTGTGGCCATAAAAGGGAGACAGGGTTGCGACATCTGGCCCCAACCTCCTACGAAAGATTGTGCTTGCCGAACTGCAGCCCATACAGGATTCTGGTGAGAACCATAGCCCTGTCCAGGATTATAAGGCCCTCCTCTAGGATGATTCGTATAATATGGGTTGGGCATCATTCCAGCAGGAATGTTTTGATAAGGATTATGAAAATTTCCCCCAATCGGATTAGATCCGGGTTGGGGGTTGCCCAAAGTGTAATACTGACCTCCTCCAGGTGGGAACCCAGAGTATTGAAGTGGATTCATCATGCCAAAAGTATTGGTCAGAATAGGCACCAAGGAGGTAGGGATATAGGGCAGAACTTGTCTTCCAACTGGGTTGTTCCATCCATCCATAGAAGGATTAGACCCGGGGTTAAGAACAAGGAAACTTCCTACATTAGGATTCATTTGGGGGATATGTGAACCACCAAATAGAAAAGGAGTGTAAGGAGGTGTAGTGCCCCCAATTCCAAGGCTAGCATTAGGGCCAACAACTAGGATGGTAGTCAAAAACTGTGAAGTGAAGTTAGGCATACCATAATAAAATGGACTAGAAGCCGTAGGGATGGATTGAACATTGTAACTCGATGAGTGACCAAAACCCCCAAAAGGGTTTGAGGCAGGAGATGAATCATTAACTACAGGCCGAGCCATAGTATCGGTATAAGCCTCCGGCACTGCAACTATAGCGGCTGCAGGAGTCGAAGGGGTTCCATTAACTATAGTGGGTATGGGAGTCGAAGAACTCCAAGTGTTCTGAATACTAGACTCAGTACTCAACCTTGTGGAACCACAACTCTGTACTCTACGCCTTTTAGAAGGCAATAACTTGAAAACCATTGGTAACTATAACAACCGACGAGACCGACGAGGAAGTTGTTCTAACTCCATGATGACTTATGACTCTACAAAATAAAATAAAAAATATCCTAAGGCCAACTAGTAGTCAAATAGCATACCAAAAAGTCAAACGGCCAATATGCATGCAAACAAGCTAAAGTGGCTGAGTGGCCTCCCTTGCTAAAGAAGGTATGCCTCATCCAAGAGGGACTTGAGACTCCCCGCTAAAGTTTGAAGGTAACAGAATCAATTCTAGGGGCCCTCTTGGGATTAACAACCAGTCGGTCAGATACCCCCAGAGAGGTAATCCTCCATAAAGGTTTTGTGTTGTCTGACCCCTATCTGACCCAGGGTACAAGAAGAATAACCCCTGCAAGTAACCTATGAGATACCTAAGTCAAGAAACTAATAAACCATTGTATAATCGATGCACATGCGAGTAGTCGTAAGTCCGGATCGTCGTATGGGCAGTGTAGTGAAGCCCAAAACCTTGAAAGTACTGCCTCTCAGGGAGATATGGGCACTAGGAAGATCCCTAAACATGACTAAATCCACAGAAATATCTTTGACACTAGGCGAGTATCCAAGGGTTATCCCTTGAACTAACTTCGCGCGACCTCATGATTAACTCTGGTGTGAGCGGAGCATCCTGATCTTACCAATTAAATACAATGGACTTTTCAGCTCCCTGTCTCATACACATATGTTGATTTAATTTCCTTGGAGAAGTTTACTCACAAAATCCTATTCCAAGGCACTAAATCCTAGACTAGTTTGTGCACCCTAAAAAATAAAATCGTGGTGAATAAATTTTAATTTAAAATGTAAATTTTATTGGCTGTGAAACTCATGATGTTATGACTCTACAAGAAAATAAATATGAATATAATGAAAAGTCTATCTTTAACTTTTTCAATTTATGATATGCGTATAAAAACAGTGCAATTTTCAATTTCAACTCTACAATTCATAAGTAAAATGCAATCTTTCACTAAATTCACAAAGCTAATGATAAATATTCAAAAGACAAAAATGCCAAGCAATGTAAAATGCCTATTTTTTTGTATTTTCAATATACTAAAAAAGAAAATGCATGGACTGATAAACAACCTGATATATAAAATTCTACTGCGTATAAAATCAATAACTCAAGCAGAATTCCAAGCAGCCAAGAAAACAACCCAGAGTACAAGGACAAATAAAAAAATGAAAAAAAAAGAGAAAGACTACGCCCAAAAATTCAACTCCAAACAGGTTTCCTATCAACCCAGAGAATCTCAACAGGCACTACAGAGACCTAAGAAGGATCAACAATCATCAAATCCTACCCAGCAGTCACTAAACCAAGCAAACAAGCAAGGGAAAGTGGTATACGCAGCTATTCAAGAGAAAAGTTCGTATATACACACCTTGCAGTGAGGCAGCACGCGTGTATACGCAACTGTCAAGGAAAAATGAGCATACAGGATTTAAAAGAAGGCCATGCAAGGGAAAAAGGCTGAAAACTCAGACCCAGAGTGAATATAATCTGTCAAGTAGTGATATGACAAGAAACAAAAAGGAACAAGAGCAATGCAAGAAGAAAAGGTACTTCAACCCTTAGAAGGAAGATCAATCCCCAGTGGAGTCGCTAATTCTGTTACAAGGGAAAATTTCTGTTAACAAGAGTCTCAAAGAGGATTTTATTCTTATCCCAACTCCAAAGATCGGTTGATTTACAATTTTTTTCAAGCCCATAATAAGCTTTCCATCCCCCAATAATCCTTTTCTCAATGCTATAATTTCAGTTGAGCTTGTGGTGAATATCAATTCCAAGATATTTGTATGAATTCACTTCCTCCAAGTTGTTGTTGTCACAAACAAAGGTATCATAAGTGATCTTATTGGATTTAATAATCATGACCTTAGTCTGATCAGTATTAACAGTCATACCCATATTGGACCAAAAATCCTTGAGGATTCTTAGTTGGTTTTCAAGATCATGAGGACTCCTTGATGATTCTTAGTTTGTTTTCAAGATCACGGGGACTCCTTTCCATAAGATAGATATCATCGCCATCAAGAAGAATATTGATGGCTATACCAGTGAGAGTAGGGTCGACACAACCTGCTTTTTCCAAGCAATCTTCTAACTTGTCATTTTATATGCCAAAAAGGGTAGGGGACAAGGGACAACCTTGTTTGACTCTAATATTGTAGTTAATATATTTCGACCAGCCCTCAGTTTTTCTAAACTTAGCAATAACATTCCCATACATCCTTATTGTATCAACCCTCAACTTGAGAGGAACTTTTATCTCTTCCAACCTATTCCAAAGGTTTTTCCTAGGAACCATGTCAAAATATTTTCTAAAGTCAACAAAGCAACACAAAATATTGGTTTTAGTATTACGGAATTCCTTTGCAATGATACTAAAGGTAAAAATATGGTCCACAGTTGAATGATATATTCTAAACCCGACCTGGCCTTTATCTCTTTTACCGTGACTTTCTGTCAAAAGGCTAATCTTCTTTTCCAAAATAATTCCATATAACTTGGCTAAAATCGGGCTAATCATAATGGTCCTATAATTAGAGGTAATGTTTCTATCCCCATTTTTAAAAATAGGAACAATGAGGCTTTGTGTCCAGGGTTTAGGGAAGCCTTGCTTGACTACTAAATTGAAGATCTTGTGTATGTGAGGGATAAGGATAGGCCCTTTGATTTTAAAAATTCCAGCTTGGTAGCCTTCAATGTCCTTAGTTTTCCCATTTGCAAGACGCTTAACCCCCAACTCTATGTCATCTAAAGAAAAAATGTCATCCTTTTTAGGGAAAATAGCAATGGTGTCAATGGAATTATGGAACTCGTAAGGACTTTTAAGGTAGGAATTTAAGTCCCTTAAGGAAATCATATTATTTTCTTTAGTATTGCGGTTTAGAATTTGGCTCCAGAACTTCTTAGGATCCAACTTAGATAGTTGTGAAAGCTTATCTTGCCTTTTATTGATATAGTACATTTTTTTCATTTTAATTGGGGATTTGTATGTATTCATATTATCTAGTTTTAGGGACTCATTAAAAGCATCCCTAATGGATTTCCTAGCAATTTTACATTCTTTATCATACCAGGGGTTGGTCGTTCTATTATTCTTTTTACAAAACACCTTGAAAGAGAACTTGTTAATAGAAGTGGAAAGGGTAGTTGTAAAATTATGATAGAGTTCTTCCATGTTGTCCTTATAAGTTATGAGATTTAATTTACTATTTAAATCCTTTAAGAAAAGGTCAACTTTATTTTTGTCAAAGTGCAATTCCTTTGATTATCATAATTCTCTTCAATGGCGCTCCTTTGCATGGAAAAGTTTAGAGTTAGGGTTAAAGTTTTATGATCAAAGTTGAGTTCATGATCATTTAAAAGGTCAAAATTTGTTATTTGGTTGGAAATGGGGATATCAGATATAACATAATCTATGACACTACTACCTAGCTGATGAATACAATTCATCTAGTTGGAGTTTGGCCACTTCATTACTCCATTGAAAATTATTATATCTTGAGAGCTGTAGAGCTTGGCCAACTCAATACCAAACAAATTCTCAATTAGGTCTTCAAAGCTTCATTTGTAGCTATTAGATAAAACAAGGTCCTCATCTAACCATAAAGGATTATAGTTGGAATCATTACTTAAAAGAGTAGCTTGTTTAGTTGCAGTCCTAGCATTAAAGTCTCCTAGCAGAAGAATATTGCCTTCATTTTTCAAACTATAAATATCTTGTTCTAAAATATTATAGGGACAATTGCTATATAGATTGTTTTTCTTATAAAAAGTAGAATTAATAGGTGCAAAATAGAAAATTTATATATACATCTTGTTAGCATTGTGTAATATTCGAACTTATTATTTTGGTATTGTTTTTGGGTTTTTGGGTTGCATCTTTTCACAAACAATTTGTTGGTTTATGATTTCTAATTGAATATGCAATGTCGAAACATGGATTTGAGGACAAATAAGATGGGGAACACAAATAGCATCAAACTTGGATTTTCAAATAATAGTTATATTGGATACTTCACATCGGGAAACATATCAAAGATGTAATTAAACCACACATTGTTCTTAAGAAACCTGATATAGATGATTTTGTGGGTTGTCTTTGAGCTTCCTAGGAGTGTTAGTGTTGTAGAAGGCTATAAATAAGTCTGGTATTCCCTCTCTACAATGATATAAAACACCCAACAATAAGGATATACACACATCAGTAATAAAATGCACCCAGAAGTCACACCCAGTAGAGAAATAAGGGTCCCACAAGGAATATAAGCATCCAACAACAAGAATAAGCACCCATCATAGGTAATATGCACCCAACAGTACTTTCAATAGGTAACAATGGATTCCACAATGAAAAATAATTCCTAGGGATGAGTATTAATGCACAGTAACATAGGAGATAAACCTCTACTCATCAATGAAGCGATTCAACCCCTCCTTAATAACAATGCATCTGTCCCTGCAGCAATAAAAATCGTCCAGCGAGGAAGGAATGCCAACCAGCATACAAAATGACCCAGCAATAAGAAGAAATGCACCCCACCCTATGATTATAGTTCCCAACACACTGTAACTCGTCCCCACTAAATAAATCGAACCCTACCAATGACAATACTGCCCAACCTCTCAAGAGTGTGCCCAAAATGAAGGAATTCGACCTCCAAGGAAAAATCAACCTCCCCACTTCCAAAATCTGCTCCTAAATGACGAAAAAACGATCTATTTGAAGCACAATGATAAATTTGCAGTGATATATCCCTTAATTGACTAGGGTGTATAGTTTCAACACTGAAACTAGTAGATGAACAAGGGTTTCTCAAAAAAACCCTAACCTGTCTTCTCAAGATCTCTCAAAGAATTTTTTCTCAAATAAGTGAATGCAAGAGTGATGATAGACTCCTCCTATCCCACTTTTTTTTATACTTCTAACTCTTCATCCAGTGGTGGTAACTCAGTAGAGGTAGCCATATGTTGTCCCAATGCCTTCTTGAGAAATGAAACAAGGAATTCATTATGTATTGTGCATCCCTCTAGAAGCTCTAGATCGTATGCCACCTCTCCTATGCGCCTCGAAATCCTGTAGGGTCCATAGAATTTGGGTTTCAATTTTTCTTCCCCCTTTGAAACTATAGAATAGGGTTGTAGATGTAGGTACACCAAGTCCCTGACCTCAAATATACGTTCCACCTAATGCCTATCTGCATAGACCTCCTGTTGATTATGAGCCATCTGCAAATTTTTCTTAAGGGTCTGTAGAATATCTTGACTCTCCTAAATCCAATATTTAGATTTAGGTGCTCTGTTGTCTCCAAAAACCCAATCCAAAAATGTAGGTGCATCATATCCATACAAATCTCGGAAGGGTGTTATCCCAATTGACATGTGATAGGATTTATTGTAGAAATGCTCGCCCAAGTGTAGCCACTTTATCCAGGATTTATGTTGGCCTGACACATAATTCCTTAGATATCCTTCAAGCCATTTATTCACAATATCGGTATGCCCATCCATTTGAGGATGGTAGCTCGTGATAGGTGTCAGTTATGTCCCAACTAACCTGAAAACATCCTGCCAAAATCCTCCCATGAACCTGCTATCTATGTCGCTAACAATAGTTTTTGGCAACATGTGCAATCAGAATACCTCTCTGAAGAACAACCTCCTCTACCTGTGTTGCAGAATATTTCAAGGGTATGGAAAAAAAAGGTGCAAATTTTGTGAGCCTGTTGACCACCACATAAATACAATATTTTCCCTGTACCTAGGCCAACTCTGTGATGAATTCCATAGAGATGCTTTCCCATTTTTTTTGTGGGATGGGAAGTGGTTGAAGTAATCCAACCGGTTGCATATGCTCCACTTTTTTCTGTTGGCAGACTTTGCATTCCCTCACGAATCTCAACACATTTGTCTTGAGGCCTTTCCACGTAAATATTTCCCTGATCTACCTGTAGGTTTTCAAGTACCCAGGGTGTCCCTCTAAAGGTGAACTGTGTGCTTCCTGCATGATTTTTTCCTTCAGTTTAGATTCTGGTACTAAATAGATCATGTCTTTGTAATAAATGATGTCATCCATAACTCGGTACTAATCATCCTGGATCCGACCATCTAGGATCTCACAAGAAAATCTATCCTTGGATTATTCTACAAACATGATAAATTTCCAATCAATTGAAATATCCATGAGGGAGAGACTGGATGGTACTCTAGAAAGGGAATCGTCCACCACATTGTTCTTTCCCTTCATGTATTCAATATCGAAATCATATGCTTGAATTTCACTGATCCACTTCTGCTACCTCTCACTCAATTATTTTTTCTCCATGAGGAACCTCAAGCTGTTATGATTTGTCTTCACTTTGAACTTGTTCCCCACCAAGTATTGTCTGAATTTGGCCATTGCATGCAAAATGGCCAACATCTCCTTTTCATATATTGAATAATGTTGCTCATACTCCCTAAGTTTTAAACTCTCAAAAGAAATAGGATGATTATATTTCATCAACACAGATCTTATCCCTATCCCTGAAGCATCACACTCAAGCACAAATGATTGAGTGAAGTCTGGTAAGGTTAGCACAGGGCATGAACTCGTTCCCTATTTCATTTTCTCAAATTTCATATGCACCTCATTTGTCCAACTGAAATTTCCTTTCTTAGTGAGATCTGTAAGAGGTGTCGTCAACTATGAGAACCCATTAACAAATTTCATGTAATAAGTGTAGAGCCCTAGGAATATTTTTAGTTTTGTCAAATTTCTGGGGGTAGGCCACTCTATAATTGTCATGATTTTATCTTGGTGGACCTGAACACCGTTTTCCCTTATCACATGCCCCAAGTAAATCATCTCAGTCATGATAAAATCACATTTGGACTCCTTTGAGTAGAGTTTTTTCTCCTCCAAAATTCCCAATACCTCATCCAAATTCCTGAGATGATCCTTCTCAAGTATTGCTATAAATGAGAATATCATCAAAGAAGACCAACAAAAATTTCCTCAACTTCTTATTGAACACATGGTTCATGTAAGACTGGAATGTAGCAGGGGAATTGGTTATCCCAAATGACATAACTAAGAACCCATAATTCCCATAATGGGATCGGGAGGAAGTCTTTTGAATGTCCTTCTCTCGAACTTGAATCTAGTGGTATCCTGAACGACGATCAATCTTCATGAAATATTTTGCTCCCATCAACTCATCCATCATTTCATCGATCCTTGGAATTGGGTACCTGTTCTTTATGGTTTTCTTGTTAAGTTCTCGGTAGTCAATGCACATCCTCATGGAACCATCCTTTTTCTTTACCAATACCACCGAAGAGGAAAAAGGGCTAGAACTAGGCCTAATGTGACCCATCTTTAACAAATCCTTGATGTTTTTTTTTTATCTCATCTTTGTACATCTTGGGGTGGCGGTAAGGATTGGTTATGACAACTTGAACCCCTTATTATAATTCTATAATATGTTCAAATCCTCTATCTAGGGGTACTTCTGGAGTAATGTCAGCAAACTCCATATGATGTTTGTGAAGCAATACCTAAATATCATCTGGATACTTTCGAAGTCGATCTAGTGGCTCCTTGTCAGAAATGTAGCACTCAACTGCCCACTCTATGTCTCCATTATGTATCATTGCCTCCATATTGTGAGATGACACGATCTTGGGTGGATACTGGTGCATAGCCCGTAAAACCACTTTTTTTCCATCTGGTCCCATGAACTCCATTTCCATAGTCCTTTGATCAGTAATGTATTTCCAAATGGAGTATAGCCACTGAACTCCAAGCACCACATTAGTGTATGGCACATCCACCACAAAGAAATCATTTGTCAATGTATAATTCCCCATGGTTATTTTCGACTTGGGGATCCATCTAGTGAACTCCATTTTATAGCCTCTGGGTATGATCATGATGAATCCCTAAAAATCATCCATCGGAATCTCTCACATGTCCACCAAAGTTGCATCTATAAAGTTGTGGGATGCCCCACTATCAATCAACACTGTAAAACCTTGTGCCCCTACAAGAATCCTTGGACTCTGAAAGTGTGCTAGTTGGGAAGTCCCGACATGGATTCCATAACAGGGCCCTTAGCCCCAACATGTGATGTCTCCTCACCTGATGTTTGGTGTCCCTGTTCTTGTTCCTGCTGCTCTTCCTCGTCATCACTATCATTTTCCGAATAGACCTCAATATAATGAACATTGTTGGTCTTGTCTTTTCGGGCACACTTGTGCCCTAGTACCCACAACTCCTGAAAACTAAAGCACATTTTTTTCCTCCTTAGCTCCTTTATTGTTTCTTCATCCATATTAGGCTTCCCAAAACAATACCTATCAAATGGTTTGGTTTCCTTGCTCTTCTGTGGGAAGGTGGGTTTCAGAGGAAACTTTCTCTTAGGAACAAGATCATGCATGTCCCTAGTACGACTGACTGCATCCTGCAAAGTGGTGGATTTGTAGGCCTTCACCCATCCACGTAATGGATATGATATCCCCTCAATGAACAACATCACCAAGCATGCCTTAGATATGTCTGTCACCATCACTGCTAATCTATGTAACTCAAAGATAAATTCCTCTAGGCTACCTTTTTGCTTGAGATAAGCCAACTCTCGAAAATGGATCTCTAGGTATTTCCTGTCAAACCTCTCAATGATCCTCTGTGTGAAATTGAGGTATGAAGTGATTCCTGAATGACCTAGTGTCACTAACCCATGGTACCACCACTCATGGGCTTCTCCATCCAAATGTAAGGTGGCAAGATTAATAGCATCAACTTCATCCATTTTGTTGAGATGGAAATAAGTGTCCAACTTTTTCACCCATGCTCTAGCAATGCATTTTGATGACCCGTCAAATTTTGGAATGGTCACTTTTCCCAATGTGTGTTGTAACTCTATGTTTTGGTACATCGTCCCCTTGGTCCCCTAGGCATGTTCTCACTTTTTAAGTGGAAAAAATCATGAAAGGACATGGCATCCTAAAAATCATCTCCCAATCTCTGGTACTCCTCCAAATAAGCTCCAAAGGGTATATACTGACTAGTCTTCTCCATTCACCCTGATGCATCATTATCAAGGAATTGAGGCATGGTAGGCCTGGGTGTCCTGGTGTATAAATGGGGGTGTATTTGCATGGTGGTGTGAGTATGGATTCCTTCCTCATTAGAATAATTCCTTTCATGAATTCCTTTCACCATTATGATTTTACTTGTCTTGACTCCCCATGGTGTTAACTGCCATCTACCCCATCAAATCCATCATTGTTTTCTGGCCCTTAGCCAAATCATTCAATGCACTAAGAATACTATTGAAAGTGTGTTCATATTTGTCACTCATGATGTCTTCACCCTTATCTACCTTATTTACCTCAGGTTGAGCTTCTAATTCCTGAACTGGTTCTTCCCTATCCAATGGAGATTCTCGAATCTGATATATTTTCCTTCTGTGGGTGACGTTATGCCTATCCTCCCTATTAATTTACTTCTCGATTATTTTAACTTTTAGATCCCCATGACTGAGCGAGGAACATTCTCTGATACCACTATAATATTCCAACTTACGATTTCGATATTGTTTTTTGGGTTTTTGGGTTGCATATTTTCACAAACAATTTGCTAGTTTATAATTTCAAATTGAATATGGAATGCAGAAACATGGATTTGACGAAAAATAATATGGGGAACACAAATAGCATCAAACTTGGATTTTCAAACAATAATTATATTGGATACTTCACATCAACAAACATATCAGAGATGCAATTAAACCACATATTGTTTTTAAGAAACCTGATATAGATGATTTTGTGGGTTGTCTCTAAGCTTCCTGGGAGTGTTAATGATGTAGCAAGCTGAAAATAAGTCTGTTATTCCCTCTCTGCAATGATATACAACACCCAATAGTAATAAAATGCACCCAGAAGTCACACCCAATAGAGAAATAAGGGGCCCACAAGGAATATAAGCATCCAACAATAAGAATAAGCGCCCATCACAGGCAATATATTACACCCAACAATACTTTCAATAGGTAACAGTGGCTTCCACAATGAAAAATAATGCCCAAGGATGAGTATTAATGCAGAGTAACATTGGAGATAACCCTTTTATCATCAATGAAGTGATTCGACCCCTCCTTAACAACAATGCATTTGTCCCTACAACAAATAAAACTCACCTAGCTAGGAGGGAATGTCAACCATCATACAAACTGACCCAACAGAAAGAAAAAATGCACCCCACTCTTTGATTGCAGCGCCCTCATCCCCACTAAATGATGCAGGAGCATCCCTCACATCAAGTGAGCCAGCGCGGAAGCGGAAGACAGCTGGAAGGCGCCCAGCACAAATTTTTGAAAAAAACACCTTGAAACCGTTGCGCGAACATTAATGAGGAAATTTAATGAAGCGCACTTGTAAATGTAATCATACCTTGAGCGCCCTGCTCTCGTCTGAAGTAGATGGAAGCATTTATACTAGTTATTGCAGGTAGATAGGATTTTTAATTCATAGATTAGACCGTTTTAGAAAGGAGGAGGGAAAACGGATATAGACACCCTCATTGTATGTTGTAGAAGAGGCATGATTATTGAAGCAAGAAGAGCATAGGAGAATATCAGAGAGATGTAGAAGAACATCCATGTATAGATCTTGAGTTAATAGAAGAAGTTGATTCAAATCCATGGTTTGGAGTCTTTTCTCTGTGTGTTGATGTTAAATGATGTGCTCATGAGTGTTTGTTTTCCTGTTATGCATTTGCTTTATTGTTGTGTATGTGATTTCATGTTTGAGTTTGAAATATAAGGGGAAGAACAAATGAGTTTCAATGGCTTCTCTATCTGAGTGAGGATTCATGCAAGGAGTGCAGTTGAAAACATCCACAAGGAGTGCGTTGACGGATGCTCAGGTAGTTTAACTCTTGTTCTCGTTCACCCAGAAGTGAAATTGGGTTATTGGAGTCGTTCCAGGAGGGCGCAGGCTAAGGGAGAGTCTCAGTTGTGAATCTGAGCGAAGTGCTGGAAGAGTGTTGTTGCAGGTGTGCGCAGGGTTGAAGATCTCAAACAGTTAAGGTGTTTGAAAGTTTGACACAAGGAGTGCGAGCAGGGGGTCTTAAATTCTGAAATATTCAGAATTGACAAAGCTCAAGATGTATAGTACCTTTGAGTGAACCTTGAAGAGAAGCAAAGGGAGTTGTGCGCGGAAGTGTTAAAATAGGCGTCACAAGTTTGCACGTAGGAGAATAAGTTCCATGGAGAAAAACATACTGAGTCTGCAGATTCCTCAAAGGGGGAAGATAGACGGTCAAGATCTCGTGGAGGAGATTTTGCAAAATCCCGCCAGCCATTGGATCGATCAAAGAAGCGAGGAGGTTACGGTCACACCAGAGGGTTAAGCTCAAGAGGATCGTGAGCCGTAGGATTGTTGTTGGGCTACCCGTCAGCCGTTCGATCGGGTAGGAGTTTCACTAGGGTTAAGTCCTAGTGGCCAGAGGAAACTCCCGGAGAGGCATCGGGATATTGGAGCATCTGGTTTTCAAAAGTCAAGAAACTCGAGACCTTTCAAGTCTCAAAACCCCGAGAAGAAGTCCTAGCCATGGATCTCTGGGTGGACATGCGTCAGAATATCGAGAGGAGTCGGGGTTCGACATTTCGGGAATATCGGGGACAAAGAAATCGTTACATCAGGAATCGCGATCCCACGATGCTCGAAAAGGTGATGAGGAGATAGTGGCATGGAAGGGTCAATCCTCACATGCATCGAGAATCGATGTTTTGTGGTTCTTTGGAATCATAGCAGCAGGAATTGTGAAACTCCGAAACACGATTTCCCGACAGGCTAAAAGAGTGGGGGCCACAAGAGTCAGCGTGGAGGACAGGTGGTGTACCATATCGGGGTTCGGGAAAAGGT
This sequence comes from Picea sitchensis, assembly GCA_010110895.2. NCBI lineage: Eukaryota > Viridiplantae > Streptophyta > Pinopsida > Pinales > Pinaceae > Picea > Picea sitchensis. The sequence goes on from SNQJ01S0102206.1 coordinate 21,102, forward strand.
AAGTTCTAAAAACCTTGGTATTAGGATTCGCGATCCCGCGAAGTCCGAAGTCCCGACAAGGAAAGCCGCCTATCGGTGTTTGAGTCATCGGGATATCGGGGATACCATTGACAAGTTATTTATGCATTTTGAAATCGCGAATCGCGAAACCCCGATGGGAATATGACTGCGGTCATATAAGGAGCAGTCGTGTGGACTAAAGTCTTAGCCTGGGGAGGGGCTAAGGTAGCAGGGAAGTGTATCAGTGTATCGGGGTTCAGGGTTTTGAGAATCCAAAAACACTCGACCTCAGGACTCACGAAACTGCGAAGTCTGATTTCTCGATTGGAACAGGGAGATCTCGTGGAGATTCTGTGGGTGTGGAAAATTCCCGCTAGGGAATTAGAAGAGATTTTCAGTTCTTCGGGCCAAGGAAGGAGAAGGTCCTGTGAGTGGACGTGCCCGAGGGTGCGACTGCATCAAGTGGTATCAGAGCCTGAATCTTGCATGTATATTTCAGGCAAGAGAAGCAGGGGATAAGAGAGTACTCTGATACACGTCAGGTGGTATCAGAGCAAGAAAATTTCTTTGCTTTCTATAGCAGAGAAGAAGGAAATTCACCATGCTGCCAAGGAGATGGGATAGAAAGTCACCCGATCTATAGGAAAGAGAAAACTTGAGGAGAAGGGGTAGACAAGCGCAGAATCCAGAAATGGAAAGAGAAATACATGATCTACAAGCTAGACTTGAAGATATGGAGACAGCGCAAAGACGCACAGCCAGTGTGGGAGATCTTAGCGATTCAGAGGGTGAAATTGAAGCTGAACATGGGGAAGAAGTTGCAGCCGAGGATGAAGCCAATGAACATCTAATCAAAACTATTGCGCGGATGGGTGCAAAAACGAAGATGGACATTCCAGTTTATGAGGGGAATCTGGATGCAGAAGAGATTCTAGATTGGATTAGAGCTTTGGATACATACTTCAATTATGAAGATGTAGAAGAGGACAAGAAAGTCAGGCATGCTGTCACGAGATTGAAGGGACACGCAACATTATGGTGGGAAGAGCTACAAGCAGATAAATGCTGCAAGGGCAAGCAAAAAATTAAAAGTTGGGATCGAATGATTGCAAAGATGAAGGCAAAGTTCATCCCCAGAGATTATCAAATCACTCTGTTCAGGAAGATCCAGAACCTGAGACAAAAGCTGATGATAGTAAAAGAATACATGGAGGAATTCTATCGACTGAACATCAGGGCAGGTCATCGGGAGAGCGATGATGAGAAAGTTGCTAGGTATATGAATGGCCTGAGATACGATATCGAGGACGAGATGAGTATGACGACCATCCGAACGGTGGAGGATGCCTATCAAATGGCTTTGAAAGCTAAAGATAATTTGAGTCGTAAGAAAGGTCAGGAAGGCCGAGCCAGGAATCAGTCCAAAGGCAAATTGTTTGCCCAAGATAAATACCAGAAGCCCAAGAATGACTCGAAAAATCCTCAGACTAGAACCGAGAGAGGTGGAAGTTCACAGCGAGGCCAGCACGCTGAACAGAGAGGGAAGCATACAGAGAAGAGAAGAGGATACGCTGATAATAACATGTTTCCTCGTACCATAGGTAGAGGAAGAGGAAGAGATGGAGTAATCACATGCTTCACATGTGGGAAAAATGGGCACAATTCATTCGACTGTCCAGATAAGAAGAAGGATGGAGGAGAAACTCACATCGCCGAAGCACAGAGGCGAGATGTTGAAGCGGAAGATGTAGAAGGTCATTGATGATGCGTAAGGTTTTGTTAACACCCGAGAAGGAGGTGGAGGACTCAACTCAAAGAAACAGACTTTTCAAAACTGCTTGCAAAACCAAGGACAGGGTATGCAAGGTTATCGTGGATAGCGGTAGCACATATAATCTCGTTTCAACCGAGATGGTAGAGAAGCTGGAGCTGGAGACGATTGATCACCCGAGTCCATACAAAGTTTCATGGCTACAGANACAAAGTTTCATGGCTACAGAAGGGACATCAGGTAAATGTCACTAAACAATGTTTAGTTGAATTCAAAATAGGAGGGTATAATGATAAATTACTCTGTGATGTAATCCTTATGGATGTATGTCATTTATTGCTGGGAAGACCATGGCAATATGACAAGAACGTAATTCATGATGGGAAGATGAATACGTATACTCTAGAGAAGAATGGGAGAACACACAAGTTGCTTCCAATAAAGGATAAGGAGGTGAAGCCCAAAGTAAGCAACACAGTACTTCTCATGAGTGGGAAGGAACTCCTTACCGAGGTTAGGAAGAAGGAGGATCCACAGTTCATTGTGGTCAGAAAACCAAAGATTGTTCTGACTAGCACAAGAGTGGACGATTTGCCAGAAGAAGTTCAGGAACTACTGGAAGAGTTCGTTGATATTGTAGTGGACAAATTACTTCATCCATTGCCACCAATGAGAAGTGTGAGTCATCATATCGATCTCATACCCGAAGCTAATTTACCAAACAAAGCCGCGTACAGATTGACGACGCGGGAGAATGAAGAGGTAAAAAGACAAGTCCAGGATTTGTTGGACAAAGGTTTGGTCAGGGAAAGCTTGAGTCTGTGTGCTATTCCGACAGTACTCAGTCCGAAGAAATATGGAGGCTGGAGGATGTGCACTGACTCAAGAGCGATTAACAAGATAACCATCAGGTACAGATTTCCATTACCAAGGATGGATGATTTAATGGATTGCTTAAGTGGAGCAATTTTTTTTTCAAAGATTGATTTGAAGAGCGGATATCACCAAATTCACATGAGGGAAGGCGATGAGTGGAAGACAGCCTTCAAAACCAACAAAGGGCTGTATGAATGGCTAGTCATGTCGTTTGGCTTGACAAATGCGCCGAGTACCTTTATGAGGTTAATGAATGAAGTCCTGAGGGAATTCATCGGGAAGTTTGTCATTGTGTATCTAGATGACATATTAATTTTCAGCAAAACAAAGGCAGAACATCTGAATCATTTACCTACAGTAATGAAGAAGCTACAGCAGGAGAAGTTGTTGATTAACATGAGGAAATCTTCATTTATGAAGAAAAAACTCATTTACTTGGGATTTATTATATCTGCGAATGAATTGAAGATGGATCCAGATAAGGTGGAGGTAATTAAAAATTGGCCATCACCGAGAAATATTTTTGAGGTGAGAAGTTTTCATGGTTTGGCTAGTTTCTACCGAAAATTCATTAGGAATTTCAGTGGAATTAGCGCAGTGATGATGGATACAATCAAGAAAAGACATAAATATTTTCACTGGACTGAAGAGGTTGAGAAAAGTTTCAAATTGTTGAAATGGAAGATCACGGAACAACTGGTTCTGGTGTTGCCGAATTTCCAGAAGATATTTCAGGTGAAATGTGATGCAAGCGGATTTTCTATAAGAGTGGTCTTGAGTCGGGAGGACAGACCGATTGCATATTTCAGCGAGAAGTTGAATGAGGCAAAAGAAAATTACTCCACGTATGATAAGGAATTCTATGCCATCATACAAGCATTGAAAAAATGGAGGCACTATTTGATTCCAAAGGAATTTGTTTTATGTAATGATAACCATGCATTACAATTTGTGACTCAACAGGAAAAGTTGAATCAGAGGCATGTTAAGTGGGTTGAATACATGCAGAATTTCACTTTTGTAATTAAGCATATTTCTGGTACTGCTAACAAAGTGGCTGATGCTTTGAGCAGGAAATGTTTGTTGATGCAGGAGTTCAAAGTCAGAATGTTAGGCTTTGATAATCTCAGAGATATGTATGCAGATGATCAGGATTTTAAAGAAGCATATGAAGCAGCTGAGAACCTAGTTCTCAGAGATAGAAGCCCTTGGACAGACTATATGATCCAAGAAGGATTATTGTTCAGAGGAAATCAGTTGTGTATTCCAAATTTCTCCATGAGGGAGAATCTGTTGAAGGAAAAACACAGCGGAGGATTGGCTGGGCACTTCGGTCATGATAAGACATTTGCGAAGCTGAGTGAGTCATACTTTTGGCCAGGGATGTGGTCAGAGGTCAAGCGGTTTGTAAACAGATGCATAATTTTCTAGCATTCAAAAGGAAGAAAGCAGAATGCAGGATTCTATCAACCATTACCCATTCCCGAGAGGCCGTGGGATGAAATCAGCATGGATTTCGTATTGGGATTGCCAATGATGCAAAGAGGATTTGATTCAGTCTTTGTGGTAGTGGATAGATTTTCCAAGATGGCACATTTTATCCCATGTCATAAAACCAGTGATGCGACGCACATCGCGAATCTGTTTTTCAAAGAGGTCGTTCGACTTCACGGCTTACCGAGGAGTATTGTTCCAGACAAAGATACAAAGTTTTTAGGGAACTTTTGGAGGACATTATGGAATAAGTTGGGGATTAAATTGTTGTTTAGTTCATCTTATCATCCTCAGACGGATGGACAGACGGAAGTGGTGAACAAAAGTCTAGGAGACTTGTTGAGGGGCCTGGTGGCAGAGCACCACAGCTGTTGGGACAATGTATTGTCGCAGGCAGAGTTTTCTTATAACGACTCAGTGAATCGGAGCACAGGCCAGAGTCCATTCTAGATTGTATATGGCACACAGCCGAGAGGAGTTTCTGAATTGAGAGATTCGGAACAGACTACTACTAGGAGCACTAGTGCAGAAGAATTCACGGAGGCGATGAAAGAACTTCACAACCGAGTGAAGGAGCGATTGCAGAATTCAAGTCAGGAGTATAAGCGGAGGGCAGATCAACATCGAAGACAACTTCAATTTGACGTTGGTGACTTGATTCTAGCGCACTTGAGAAAATAAAGATTCCCGAGAGGAACATACAATAAATTGAAAATGAAGAAAATTGGACCATGCAAGGTCTTGAAGAAAATGGGAGAGAATGCTTATGAAATTGAATTACCCGATGGGATCGAAATTTCTTCGATATTCAATGTCTCAGATTTATACCTATATAAACTTGAGGAAGCAGGAGTAGAAGGTGAATAGCCAGAGGTTCAGTGGCAGAAGTAGATGCCAGTTTCAGAGAAGCCACAGATGGAGAAGATATTGGATAAATGAGTGGGTAAGAAGACAAGAAGGAAATAATATTTTGAATTTTTAGTCAAGTGGAAGGGCCATCCAGTTGAAGATGCCAGCTGGGAGACTGAAGCAGATATTCTGAAGCATGGATAGACAGTGCAGGAGCTCATGGAAAGGATCCCATGAAATTTTTCAAGCAAGGGAGTATGATGCAGGAGCATCCCTCACGTCAAGTGAGCCAACGCGGAAGCGGAAGACAGCTGGAAGGCGCCCAACACAAATTTTTGAAAAAAACACCTTGAAACTATTGCGCGAACATTAATGAGGAAATTTAATGAAGCGCACTTGTAAATGTAATCATACCTTGAGCGCCCCGCTCTCGTCTGAAGTAGATGGAGGCATTTATAGTAGTTATTGCAGGTAGATAGGATTTTTAATTCATAGATTAGACAGTTTTAGAAAGGAGGAGGGAAAACGGATATAGACACTCTCATTGTATGTTGTAGAAGAGGCATGATTATTGAAGCAGGAAGAACATAGGAGAATAGCACAGAGCTATAGAAGAACATCCATGTATAGATCTTGAATTAATAGAAGAAGTTGATTCAAATCCATGGTTTGGAGTCTTTTCTCTATGTGTTGATGTTAAATGATGTGCTGATGAGTGTTTGTTTTCCTGTTATGCATTTGCTTTATTGCTGTGTATGTGATTTCATGTTTGAGTTTGAAATCTGAGGGGAAGAACAAATGAGTTTCAATGGCTTCTCTATCTGAGTGAGGATTCCTGCAAGGAGTGCAGTTGAAAACGTCTGCAAGGAGTGCGTTGACGAATGCTCAGGTAGTTTAACTCTTGTTCTCGTTCACCCAGAAGTGAAATTGGGTTATTGGAGCCATGCCAGGAGGGCGCAGGCTAAGAGAGAGTCTCAGTTGTGAATCTGAGCGAAGTGTTGGAAGACTGTTGCTACAGGTGTGCGCAGGGTCGAAGATCTCAAACAGTTAAGGTGTTTGAAAGTTTGTCGCAAGGAGTGCGAGCAGGGGGTCTTAAATTCTGAAATATTCAGAATTGACAAAGCTCAGGAGGTATAGTACCTTTGAGTGAACCTTGAAGATAAGCACAGGGAGTTGTGCACGGAAGTGTTAGAACAGGCGTCGCAAGTTTGCATGTAGGAGAACGATTTCCATGGAGGAACACATACTCAGTCTGCAGATTCCTCAAAGGGGGAAGATAGACGGTCAGGATCTCATGGAGGAGATTTTGCAAAATCCCGCCAGCCGTTGGATTGATCAAATAAGCGAGGAGGTTACGGTCACACCAGAGGGTTAAGCTCAGGAGGATCGTGAGCCGTAGGATCGTTGTTGGGTTACCCGTCAACTGTTCGATCGGGTAGGAGTTGCATTAGGGTTAAGTCCTAGCGGGCAGAGGAAAGTCCCGGAGAGGCATCGAGATATTGGAGCATTTGGGTTTTAGAAGTCAAGAAACTCGAGACCTTTCAAGTCTCGAAACCCCGAGAAGAAATCCTAGCCGTGGATCTCTGGGTGGACACATGTCAGAAGATCGAGAGGAGTCGGGGTTCGACATTTCAGGAATCTCATGGACAAAGAAATCGTTACATCAGGAATCGCGATCCCGCGATGTCCAAAAAGGCGATGAGGAGATAGTGGCACGGAAGGGTTAATCCTCACGTGCATCGGGAATCGGTGTTTTGTGATTCTTGGGAATCATAGCAGCAAGAATTGTGAAACTCCGAAACGCGATTTCCCGACAAGCTAAAAGAGTGGGGGCCACAAGAGTCGGTGTGGAGGACAGGTGGCGTACCATATAGGGGTTTGGGAAAAGGTAAGTTCTAAAAAACTTGGTATTAGGATTCGCGATCTCGCAAAGTCCGAATTCTCGACAAGGAAACCCGCCTATCGGTGTTTGAGTCATCGGGATATCGGGGATTCCGGTGACAAGTTATTTATGCATTTTGAAATCGCGAACCACGAAACCCCGATGGGAATATGACTGCGGTCATATAAGGAGCGGTCGTGTTGACTAAAGGCTTAGCGTGGGGAGGGGCTAAGGCAGCAGGGAAGTGTATCGGTGTATCGGGGTTCGGGGTTTTGAGAATCCAAAAACACTCGACCTCAGGACTCACGAAACTGCGAAGTCTGATTTCTCGATTGGAACAAGGAGATCTCGTGGAGATTCTGTGGGTGTGGAAAATTCCCGTTAGGGAATTAGAAGAGCTTTTCAGTTCTTCGGGCCAAGGAAGGAGAAGGTCCCGTGAGAGGACGTGCCCAAGGGTGCGACTGCGTCACTAAATAAATGGACCCCTACCAACGACAATATTTTCCAACCGCTCAAGGGTGCGCCCATAATGAAGGAACTCAACCTCCAAGGAAAAATCAACCTCCTCACTTCCAAACTCTGCTCCTAAATGACAAAAACACAATATGGTTGAAGCACAATGAGAAATATGTAGTAATCTCTCCCTTAGCTAAGTAGGGTGTATATTTTCAACACCACTAGGGTGTATGGTTGCAACACCAAAACCAATAGATGAACAAGGGTTTCTAAAAAAACCCTAGACTCTCTTCTCAAGAACTCTCAAAGAACTTTTTCTCAAATGAGTGAATGCAAGAATGATGATAGACTCCTCCTATCCCCTTTTTTTTGTACTTCTAACTTGATCTTTTCTTTCATTCTCTTATGAATGTGGGATAATAACCTCACTTGAATTTTTTGTCGTTCTTCATGTTCCCTTGATTATTTTCTAGATTAGGTAGATGGGGACATAACACATTGGTGTCTGAAATTTCTATCCAAATGGAGGTTCGATCTTATGAAGTTGAATGTGAGGAGAAATATTCTTTATAATGTAACAAGCTATGCCACATATCCCTCCTATCCCTCTACGGTGGGACTTGTTATATATATATAAACAAATATAGCCTTTATGTTTGTCGAATAAAGCTTATTTTACTAGCGTTTTATGTTTTCAACGTTATATTCATATATTCATTTATTTGTTAAATGGTGACAGTAATAAAATTTTGGATTTTTAAATTATCTATCTTTATATAAGTCATGATATTTGGTCCTTGTTGAGTGATATAGTGAAGGCTACTTGGATATCTCTACAACAGATTAGAAACCAATGGCCACCAATAAAATGAATTAGCAGAAGTCAGCATGCATGAACCCTTTTTCTAAGAGTATAGGCATAGACTAATCTATGTAGATCTTGGTTGAAATATAGACATCATAGACAACTGCAGTAAAATTGTTTGCAATAAGTCTAATGAGCATGGAATATCTTGAAGAGAACATACCTACACAACAATATATATTGTGTGCAAATTGTTGTATTAGTTTTGTTTTAAAATCTTTCCCCGCAGTCGTATTTGACATGAAGTTATCCGTAACAACTGAATGGTTAATGTGCTAATTACTAGCAATGCTGCTAATTTGTGACACGTTAACTCTCATAGGTATCAACTGATTTTACTCACTCTTAGTCTCCACAGATATTCTCACTCAAACAAGAAGTTACTAGTGAACGTTGTAATACAGAAAGAGGTCTTATGAAATCTAAACTATGGGTAACAAAAACTGTTCATGCATCCCAACAATTGGAAAAGAAACACAGAAAAAAATCTAAAATAGACGTCATGAACCACTCTACTCGCACTAAAATTCAGGAAAAGTTAGGGCGAGAAATATGCAGCTTGATGCAGAGTCTTTAAGACTATATCAGCAGGCTTCCCATCCATGTTGACATGGAGCATGACCATCATTCCTCCACCCTCGACGTCCACGCTCGATTCAATGACCTCCGCTCTCTAGCACCAAGAGGGTCGCTTCCATTTAGAAAGAAAGAAAGAAAGAAAATGATTTTAACATCCACAAGGCTAACAATGGTCTATGGAACAGACTGCCTCACACACTGATTTCCGCAGATCAACCTTTTCCCTGTTCAACTTGATTATGAGCTCCCCCAATTTCTCCATTGTCTCCTTGTTGATACCAAGAGATAGTTGTCAAGATACTTATATAGTTGCCCCTACTGTCTTCGAAGGCTTCACAGTCTAAAATGAAATGTTTTTTTGTTTCCACTTTTTCAGAGGTGCAGAACAGACACACCCTTTGTTCCCAAGCTTCTTTTGGTCTTTTCCAATGCCCAGTTTCACAATGGAGTTTATGGGAATTGGTTCTTAATTGGGCAATAAGCATTTTGGCTCTCCAAGATATTTTGGCCCCTATGTACTCTTTTTTATGATAATTGTATGTGTTAGGGTCCTAACCCGCACATAGGTAGAACAATATATTCATATGTAATACAGGTCAATATTAATAAGGCCTTTCAATAAAATAGAATAAGGCGGATGTAAGAAGACCTAATAGAAGCTTCTGCTTCTAGAAGGATCTTCCTCTAGATGCTTATTTTTAGTATAAATAGGAGTCGAGGGTATGAGAACCCTAGCTTGGATATTATTGTAATA